>VNKC01005262.1:0-10288 GCA_008042775.1 Drosophila pectinifera
ATACCTGGCTATTTTATTGACCTTTCAGATGGTTATATAGAACGATTTTATATGTTTATACAGGATTGTTTTATAATATGAGAATAGCGGACGCAGAATAAGTTAAGGTTTTAAGACAAGTGCGCGCGCAGGTTCTATACGAAAGCTTAAAATACATGGTTTTGGGTAGGTTTTACTAACGAAATGGCCCTAAGGTAAGGAAACTTTAGTCTTAATACTTGTACAAAAAATTTAATACATTTTTTAGTACCCGTCGGATTTGATCATTTTGATGAACTCGCTTCAGCATAGCAACATTTTGAAAAAAGTCAAGCTTGATCAGTTACCTATTATTTATGTTTTATTAGAATTAACCGAATTACATAATTTTAGGATAGATTCGAGTATAGATAAAATCAATAAAGGAAGCTTTTTTCGTATTGTTTTTTATTGTATATATGTATATCGGTGTATTTGTATATCGGTGTTCCTTACAATTCGGCTCAATTTTTTACGTTTCTATGACAGCTATAATTTATAATTGTAAGATTTGAATCAATCCGTTGTTATGACAACTATAGGACAAAGAATACGATTTCCATTTAATGACTAGAAACATTACTGCAGGTGTATAAAATGTCTTTACTGATCACTGACATACATATATGATATATCAGCCCCATTATGTTTAAAATATATCATAGTTATATCAATTTTCATATTCAATGCGAACATTCATTTCCGATCGTTCTTATGGGAGCTATATGATATACTAGAAAAAATTTTTCTATATGTTAAGCGAAATAAGACAAATGTAGCTATGAACATGTTGAGCTGCACCCATTGCAGAGATCTACTATCCTTTTCACATACAATTGGTCCTCTCTATTCTAATAAAAAAGCGCATTTTTATTGCCGAATGTGTTAAAGCTCTTTATTGGGCAAACGGCGCCTATTACGTAATATAAGATATGGCCTAGAGGTCAGAGTGTTAGGTCCACGTTACATTTGCAAGGTCCGCGTGTCGGTAAAATCAGATTTTTTAAAATATGTATTTAAATTGCTTACTTAGTTTTTCACGATTATATTCAATTCATACATTTTATTTCAGTTCTGAGCAATTTGAGGATTTCTTACGAACGCTCTTAATGTTGCAGTCTTGGCGCCATTTTATTGTCAAATGTGGCCAAAAAATTTATACGATGTATGAAAATAGCCGCTCATTATTTGGTTGTGGTTTTTGCAAGATAGATCCCTAACCAATCCCGGAGAAGTCCAAAAAATTCTCTTTACTATTATATTTAACTTGCTAATTAATTTTTTCTCCGTTTTTTTCAATTGATACATTGTGTACAGACGCATCAAAACTCGTTCAATCGCAGTTAACGAATAATAACTTTATAGAATAATGCTAACAGTTTTACACGCAGCTCTATTCCAATAATTTTTAATCTGACAACCCCCGCTAGATACATATCTAATATTGGGTATGGCCTAGAAACTTACTTTTGCAAGATTTGTGTGTGTTTGAGTCCCGAAAAATCCGAAATATTTTATTTCATGATTTTTTCACTATTGTATTTAGTTTTTCTCCTTTTTATATTATTATTATTTGATTAATCTGCGTGCAAATGATTAGAATGTTGTCACCAAATTTAGCTCCTATAGTCTGTGAGATATTTTGTTTCACACGGACGAACAGACGGACTAAACCGATTAGGCTGGTGAAACAAATCAAGAATATATATACTTAATGGGTTCGGAAACACCTTGCGATTTGTCTGCCTGGGCTGCCATACTTTTGGAGGAAACGAAACAACTGGTCGAAATACATATAAAACAAAATGGAGAACATTAATACTTTTTAAAGAGGGTAAAATATGGCTGTAACAAAAGGTCTGTTTAATTTCATTGTTTAAATGGTTTTTATTTTCAATTAAAAAAGCATAAAAGTTCTTGAGAACCCTGGAATTGAATCAGGTTAATGAGTGGCAGCTCTTTTAAAAATAAAATAAGCATTTAATAAAATAATAGACATTTAAACACTTTGTTTAATTCTGAACAGTTTGAACAGTAAGAACAATTAAATATTTCAATATCAAAATATTGACGAAAAATTTGCGAAAACCGGAGCACGCAAAAACGAAACCGCAATTTTTGGCCAAAACGCAAATCGCAAAAACAAAGTGAAAACCTGAGCCCCTCTGATAGTAGCATTTTATTTCTTATCTTCTAATGAATATGAGCTAGCTAGATAGCTAGATGGTAATAACTTGAATTCGCCCTACAATTATTGAGGCTAGCGGCAGAGCTACTCCAACATTTGAAGGGGGTTTCTCTTATTTTTCTTATAGTCTGGCGACAATACATCCCAGATAAATGGTGCTTTTTGAACAATGTCAATAATACAATTTATATCCTGGTCTCACAATAACACTATTTTAATTTGGTTTGAAGTAAAAGTTTTACTGCCTGTGATAAAAAAACTTAAAACAAAAATATTAAATATTAATCAAAACAACTATAGAAAAAAACACATTCTTCATTAATATGCCTTGAATTTGCCATGTTTTTCGCACAATCAATTGGTGGAATGGAATGTGTCTTCACAGCCATAACAATTAAAAAAAATTGAATTTAAAACTGTCTCCTGGATTTACACTCTCAGTTGCTTAAAATATTATGTTGTCGGACATGGAGGGAGGATGGCGATCGTCCAACAAAGTATTCTGTAGAAGGCTGTAGTTCCCGCTCCCGCTGTAGTTGTCTTTGGACTATCTGTGTATGCTCTGACACAATAATCAAGTCTTGATTTTTGTGGATTAAATCAGACGACTAGACCTCGATTTAGCAGAACTCAAATATTCCTTTACTTTATTTTATGTATTTATTAATTTTTAATATAAACTGAGTGGCGCACCTAATTGCCTTAAAATTATATTGGAGATTAATACAAAATCGGATTTAAATAAATCCTGCGCATATAAAATTATTTATCCTCAAAGACACTTTACTTTTACAATATAAATAAACTTCACAGCCGACTTCTCCTTTATAAAGTTCCTTAGACAGATCTCTGAGGAACACCTCGAGGTAGATCTCTTAAATTTGAATTATAAATTTTTGTGGCAACAGCTTCTTGTCTGCAGTAGGATTGCATAGACTGATTGACCGAATTGTGTTGAAGTCCGCAAGCACAGGGGGGAAATGCCTTCTCTTTTCTTCTGTTGGCTGCCTTAAATCAGCTATTTTTTTGCCAATCCGGCAGAGACATGACAGGGAGTCTTGGTTCCTGTCAAATTTCCTTTGTCGGGTCTTGTGATTGAATCGGTCCTTAATCCTGAGTTTTGAGCTTGGACTGCTTCGGGAACTTTATAAGGTTGAAGAACCGGTATCTTCTATAAGTTGCCTTGGAACCTGTTGCTATGAATGCACGTTCTTGTAATTTGCAGCCAAGATGGCAGATAATATATATATAGTAACGTATCCATCAGCAACTTTAATTGTATACACAAAGCCAAGAAGCTAATAAATTCGCTGATATGATACTTATGTCTCTCGCGCATTTTATAAAGAAATCCAAGAAGCTTGAATCCTAAAAAAACAATTCTTCGAAATGCATTTGAGATCGCTGCGCGATCACTAATACTTAAACGTAAGAAAATAAGCGAAGGCTTCATTAAAAAAAAATCTGTACCGTTGAGTTAGTCAAAAACAACCATCTGAATAAAGAAGTTGTAAACGGACAAGAAAGGTCAAAGTAAATTTTATTGTTCATTTTGCGGGACACAACATATTAATGGCGCAGTTGGTAGGATCTTAAATGAATCCTTGCGAATAAAATAAAGTCGATAGCTTAAACAAATTTTTCTATACAACTAGAATATCCAGATGAGCGCGTGAAATTACCCACAAGTAAGCAATTTAATCGTCTGGGCTGTGAGTGTTTATAAAAAGATCCGCAAAAGAACCTGTATGCTGAGAAATATTGTGTGAACGTTTCAATCGACTACTGTGTAATTCCAAGGCGGTCAGTCCAAAAGTTGAGTGAAACCAAACTAACACAAACTTTAAAAGAAAATCTAAAATTAAATACAATAAATATGGAACCACAAACAGTAATTTATGCGGCGCCAAGCCAATTAACCGAACATAAATTGAACCAATTGTTGGCCCAAATCCGGAATATTCTAACATTTGAAGGGGAGGAACACTTTTGTGCGAAGAGTCGACTACCTGTATCGTTTATACAACACAACCAATGAACGGCAGGCAAGCGTTATATTTGGAGCCATCGAACTTCAAGTATCTGGTGATGCCAAAAGGATTCTGCAAATTCTAAACGTCAACAACTGGTCTACACTAAGGACAGCTTTAATCGACGAGTATAAATCCCAGACTCCTGTGGAAGAATTGCTAAGGCGACTATATAACACTAATTTTCACGGTAACTTAAGGAAATTTTGCAACGAGATCGAACACAAGCAATTAATTATAAGTAATAAATTAGAACTTGAGGGTAACAGGGACGAAATTTTATTATACACTCAAGAAATGAATAAAATAACAAAAAGTTTAATACAAAGAAAATTACCTGACCGAATGTACATGACATTAGCAAGACACGATATTTCAACTGTGCTCAAACTAAAACAAGTAGCAAGTAGCAACAAGAATGGCTATACGAAGATAATGAAAATATGAGGCATTCCAAGGTAAATTTTAACAAAACCCCAAAAACGCAAAATACACATAACATACGTTATGCATACATAACATAACATATAACAAAATACACATAACATATAAACTCATATCCCTATACTAATAATTATAACAGCTCTCAATTTAATCAAAATCCATTCCATCTAACACAACAACCTCATTATCAGCAACAAAGAATTAATCCACACAATTTCGGACAATATTCAAATAACAGAAACAATGTTTTTGATCAAAATAGTTGCCTATATCAAGAATTTTAAAGAAATCTAAATCAGGGTCAACCAAATAATACAGTGAATCAAAACCATTAGGTAAATCAAATACAAAGGTGAGTTCCCAATCAACCAGTGAAAAGAATTAGAGAAAGTAATAGCGGGCAGTCAAGAATGCAAGTTGATGAAAATTATCAACAGGATACAGAAAATAAAGAATCACTTAATGTTGAAAATGAAAATGACCTAACACTTACATAGAAATTTCTATTAACAACAAAAAGTATAGATGCCTAGTCGATACCGGCTCATCTATTAATTTAATGAGATATAATTATTTAAATGCACCAATGCACCACCACGAATATCCAACTATTATACGTACTATGACAGGTCACTATGAATTAAATGAATTTGTGAAAATTGCACCAAATAATTTATTTACTCAAGAACAACAGTTTTACATTCAGGACTTTTCATCACATTATGACATTTTGCTAGGAAAGAAATTACTACAAGCAAATCAAGCCAAAATCGATTATTTGAATAATTGCACTACTATTAGCAAACGACTATTCAAACATAAAAATTTAACTATATCAGTTCCGACCCCAATAAATAACTTTGAAGCTCTTTTAAAAAATAATAACCATTCTGAAGAAATAAATTATGCAATTCAAAATGAATTAACAGAGGGAAATAATTACCGTTTAGAACGCTTAATTGCGGAGGAAAAAGAAAAATTATTAAAACTAATTAATCAATACCAGTGCAGTCAATATCGTGAGGGTGATTTGACTTTTACGAACGTTGTTAAGCATGAAATAAAAACTCATCACGAGAATCCCATATACAGAAAGCCATATGGCCATCCTTTTTCATATGAGAAATAAGTAGACACTCAAATACAGGAAATGTTAAAACGGTATTATTAGGCACAGCCTTATTGTAGTCCATTGTACCAAAAAAGCAAGAAGCTTCAGGCAAACCCAAATTCAGACTAGTAGTAGATTACAGGGGCTTAAACGAAATCACTATAAACGATAAATTTTCTATTCCAAATATGGACGAAATATTAGGCAAACTTGGAAGATGTCAATATTTTACTACCATCGATTTAGGTAACTGCGAATGGTTTTTGAAAAATTAAAACAGGCAAATTTAAAATTATAACTTGACAAATGTGAATTTCTAAAAAGGGAAGCAGAATTTTTGGGGCATAAAATAGGTCCAGATGGTGTAAAGCCAAATCCAAAAAAGTTCAAGCTATCAATAAATTTCCAATCCCGAAAACCCAAAAGGAAATAAAATCATTTCTTGGACTTTGCGGATATTATAGAAAATTCATTCAAAACTACGCAGACATTGCAAAACCTCTAACCCAATGTTTGAAAAAATGCTTTAAAATAATTTTTACAGATGAAAAATATATTGCTGCATTTAATAAACTGAAATAGTTAATTATAAATGAACCCATTTGGATTTGTCCAAATTTTAACAAAAAATTTCAATTAACCACGGATGCTAGTAATTTTGCATCAGGAGCAGTACTCTCTCAAGATAACAAACCCATTAGTTATATTAGTAGAACTTTGAATTCACACGAAGAAAATTACAGCACAATCGAAAAAGAATTATTAGCCATAGTATCAAGCAAAACATTAAGACCATATTTATTCGGCAGAACATTCCAAATATTAAGCGATCATAAGCCTTTGGTCTGGTTAAGCAACATTAAGGAACCCAATATGACTTTGAAATAATATATTGGAATATTTGGAAGGTAAACCAAATCATGTAGCCGACGCATTGTCAAGAATTAAAATAAATGAAAATTACTAAGAAACTATTGAAACATTAGCCACAGAACACAGCGCTGAAGAAGATAATGAAAATTTAATAAGTATTACTGAAAAGCCATTTAATCATTTTGCAAGGCAAGTAGAGATGATTCGCAGAAATACAGAAGGAGAAGAAATTGAAAGTTATTTTAATAAAGTAAGAATTACAATTTTTTATTGTGAGCTTAACCTAGAAAAAGCGAAAAAGATATTAATCAAATACTTTTGCACGAAAACAAGCGCTTTATACATAGAACATGATTCAGATTTTGAAATTATTCAACAAGCTTTTAAAGAGGTTATGAATCCCACCACAAAAAGAATGAGGGCAACCCTTAAAATGCAAAACGTAAACACTTATGTCGAATTCAAAGAAATAATTCTAAGCAATCACAGAAAACTTTTACATCCAGGTATCGAAAAGATGGTTAGGCTATTCAAAGAAACTTACTATTATCCTGATTTTCAAAATTTAATTCAAAACTTAATAAACGATTGTGAAATTTGTAACCAAGCCAAAATTGAACATAGAAATACACAACTTACATTGAAGATAACACCAGAAGCCGAATTTTGCAGGGAAACATACGTAGCAGATATTTATACAATTAAAAACCAAATTTACCTAACATGCATTGATTTGTATTCTAAATTTGCAAGCGCAATTAAAGAATTAAAGTAAAGACTGGATGGAAGTCAAAAGAGGACTAATTCGAATATTCAACTCAATGGGTAAACCCAACACTCTAAAAACAGATAGGGATAGTGCCTTTATGAGCATAGCCTTAAAAAATTGGTTAGATGTCGAAAATGTTAAAATTCAAATAACGACAAGCAAAAATGGAGTGGCAGATGTTGAAAGATTGCATAAAACGATTAACCAAAAAATTCGTCTGATCGATACTTCCGATGATGAGGATAAAAAATTGATCACAAATCACAAATTAAAACATAACTCAACTGGCAGAACCCCAGCCGATATCTTTATCTTTATTATGCAGGTACCCCAAAATATAATAAGCAAATAATTAAAGAAACAATAATAGGAAATCTTAATAAAAATCGAAATAATTTTGTAAATAAATAATAAAATAATAATAATTTGTAAACACAAAATATAGAAAGGCACCACTAATTCATGGAAAACTCATTAATCCATATAAAAAGACAGGTAACATAGAGAAATTTGATAAGGAGCATTTTAAAGAAATTAACAGAGATCGAAAAATTAGACATTACAAGACAAATTTTCAAAAACAAAAAAAAAATATTTAAATTAAATATTTGCAGGAGGACCAAAATCGAGATCCGGCACCATGACCCAATTTTCCTAATTTTTCAATACTAATTTTAATGTCATCAATGGATAAATCCCAATTCATAGATATTCGAATAATTAATTGAAAAATTGCAAAAAAAAATAAACGGTATTAAAATAGTCAAACGATATAAAAGACGATTAATAAAAATTGTTGGTACAGCTTATAAATATCTATTTGGAACATTGAATTAAAAGAACAAATACATTCAATAGCTCAGAATAGTATACAAATTAATGAACTAAACCACATTATAGATACCGTTAACGCAGGAATAGAGGTTATTAATAAACATCGCGTATATGACGAAAATTCTAAAATGCTTGAGTTGTTAATTTGGAACATTTTACAGAGTATATTGAAGATATTGAAATGGGAGTGCAATTAGCTAAAATAGGAATCTTTAATTCAACATTTTTAAGATACGATTATATAGCCCACATAAATTCGGAAAAAGTACTAAACATAAAAACATCAACTTGGCTTAGATCAGACAGTAACGAAATTTTAATTATTTCCCAAATACCTAGAGAAATAATGAAAATACCTGTATTTCAAATATTACCCTATCCAGACGATGAAAATAGGACGCTACAAGAAAATACTCAAAACAAACACTATCTCCATAAAAACAAATTATATAACGAAGACACAAAACAAATAATTACTAATCCATGCATACTAGGCATTATTAGCAAAAAAATTCTAACTGCACCTGGCTTCTTATTTCAAAACGTAAGTAAAATAACTAATAAATTCAATATAAAATAAGAAGAATAAAATACTTCTGAATTTTATACTAACCTCTATTATTTTCAGAGGAAAGCACAATTCCCCGACTTTGCTCGGGGACTCGCTAAAGGCGATAAAGTGGCTGCCGATGTGAAGTGGTTAGAGTTCAGCTGCATCGGAAACGCTATTGGGCCTGCATTTAAGGAAGGGTGAAAAAAGTGAAGACTGGAATCCTCACTTTTGGAGGCCATGCAACCGAGGCCAAAGAGTCGCGGCACAACTGCTGAGCTGGACTGCAGGCAGCTCAGCTGGAAGTTGTGCTCAACAGCACAATGTCTAATCACTTCAAGAAGAAGTAGGTCCTGAAGTAAGACGACATAGACCTCAAGATGGATCTTCCATTAAATGTAATGTTATATTAAAGAATACAGATATTTACGTAGATGTAATGAATGATTTTGTATTATTATAAATCTGCAGTGTTATATAATTTTACTCAGAAGTTTAAAGCAGTGTAGGAGTCAATGTTAAGTATATATTCAAGTGTATAAAAACTTCTGTTTTCCGGAGTTCATTTTCTTTCTTTTTTCATATACGTTTAAACTGAGAGGGACAGAGCAATTTTGTCGAGTTCAGTTGGTCCGTCATCATTTCCTTCTACTTCATTTGAGTTTTGAGCACACCAATTGTCCGTTCGACAATGTTCCTGGCTCCTTTATGTCTTTAATTAAATGTATGCTGATACGTCCGCATCTCTGCGCTCCTGTAGGCAATTAGGAAGAAACTCTTTTGTTCGTTTTCGGAATCCGCAAAAACAAAATGTCAGTTTATGTTCGTGGACAAATATTCCACCGCGCTGGAGTCGTTCCAAATAAAAGAATCATGGCAGGATCCAGGGTGAGTGGTATCAATGGCGATGATTGTTACATATCCACTACTACACTCCACCCTACTCATTAGGCATACCCGCTAAGTCCACTCAATGTTACCGTTTGTATACCCATACAACAGGAGCCTACAATCGAAGGCCAATAGCAAAGTCTCAACGTGTAACCCAAAACTCCCAGACTATAGACTAAATATTTATGAGCAGTGTTCCTTCCAATTGCCACATACACGCGTCCAACGACAATCAAAGTTAGGCTTCCAATATCAAATCCCATATCGTCAATAAACGACTACACTTGTATCCAAGAGTAAACGCACTTGAATCTAAGAGTACTTAAAGCTAAACTTAATAAAAATCCGAAAGCTCTCTCAGAGCATTTAGGAGCTCACTCAATATTAGACAGCTCGAGACCGAGGCTTGATCGTCAAGGAAGTCAGATCATTAAGTTAAGTTCAGTTGAAGGCCTCATAACAACAGGTTTTTAGTTGAATAATAAATAAAATTATATTTTTGTAATTGGAGCAGTCGGTATGATCTACTAAGGATATAACTATACAACTAGTAAATCTTGATCTGCGAAGTTAATAAAGT
>VNKC01005264.1:0-15258 GCA_008042775.1 Drosophila pectinifera
ATAATATATATATATTAAATAATAATATATATATATTATATAATAATATTTCACTAAATTTCAGAAGGCTTTCCCTTATGGATAATATAATAATCTTTCATTAAACTTGAGTGGGCCTCCCTCTTATGGAGGCTCCACTATAGATTGATTGTATATACTTACAGAGATGACATGGGGAAAAATGGAAAGTAGGGGAAGACGGGCAGCTATATAGAACGGGGCCTTAGGTGTCGACTGTGGTGGGCGTGGCAGAGTGCCGGGGCACGCCATCACTATTAGTACAGCATTAATTAGTTATGGCAGACGATTTTGAGGTTGGCGCGCTGCTGAGCTGCTGAAAGCTTTTCTCTGTCGGCGCAAAGGAAAATGCTCGAGGAAAAAGAAAAGCGGGGCGAAACCCAAAGAGAGCTCCACACGCGTGCTTGCCAAAATAAACACAGGAAATGGAAAACCAAAAGAAAATGTAGTCGCAGCAAAAGTTTTCTTTTTCGGCATTAAAAACGGCAAAGGTAAATAGATGAAAACGGCATTATAGTATTTATATTTCAGAAAAGCTGACTAATTTCGAGGTTTCTTTGGCTAAAGGGGGATATTTAAAAGACTGAGCTGGAAAAATATAAAAGAGTTTAAGTAATATATAAATAAATAAACAATAAATAATTGGAATAATATAATAATAATTATATAAAAATCTCTAAAGTAGCTGAAAGTGGTTATTAATATTTTTGTTGTAGGCATTTTAGTCTTGATATTTGGACTGTAAATAATAGCTTAATAACCAAAACATTAAACATTTATTATAAATATTCCAAGGTAAAATAAAGTGTACTTTAATATTAAATGTATTTATTTAAATTTAAATAATATATAAATAAATATTAGGTATAATAAATAATTATATAAAAATCTCTAAAGTAGCTGAAAGTGGTTATTAATATTTTTATTGTATGCATTTTAACCTTGATATTTGGACTGTAAATAATAACTTAATAACCAAACATTAAATATTGATTATACATATCCCAAGGTAAAATAAAGTGTACTTTAATATTAAATTTATTTATTGAAATATTTATTTATTATTATTTAATCATATATGTATTTATTGAAATATTTTAGAAGTGCCTCCAAGCTGCACATCTAATATATTGCCTTGCCCTCGGCCTTCTAATTTCTTGTTTGGCTTTCTTTTTTTTTTGGGAAATATTTTAATTAAATATTTATCCGATACAAACATGAAATTCCCGCCTTTGCCCCCCATTCTCCCCCTGGCCCTGTCGCCCTGTCCTTCTCACACTTGAGTGACTTTCAATTAGTTGCGCCACAACTAAGCAGGATAACCCCTTCGGCCCCGCTTTCCCCTTTAATTTCTGCACTTTATTTGCTCGTTTATTTATTTAAAAAGCAATAAATTCATGGCAAGTTTCATGCGCAAATATCTGAAAATTAAATGAGCATTTCCAGGGGGTTAGTCAACGGAATGCCCCCGTTTTTTGGGTTCAGAAACGGTTAAGGCCACCACGCCGGTCAGTTGCCACGATGAAAAGGAGTGCTCAAAAATGAAAGTCCTTCCTCCAGGGGGAGAACTGACCATTCGCCTCGTTCGTTCATTATCAACGCCGAAAAACTAAACAAAATTATTCGCCTTTGCCGGAAGTTGGCAATAAATTAGTTGGGTTCCCAGCAGCCCCGCCCCCCACACCATGGTCCACACACACCGCCCGCATTCTCTCCAGACCTTGTCCAGACAAGCCGCCATAAAGCATTCATAAATCCCAAAGTAAACTAGAGTGAACCACCCAAAAGACCCACACATATGCAGGCCAAACAGGCGGGGTCAAGAGAATAGGAAAGTCTTGAAAAAGTTTTACTAAAAAAATATAATATCGTTTAAAATTTATAAACTAAATTTCGAAATTATAAATGATTCCGAAAGGCAGCAGAGAGATCCATACTTGAAGCATTTCAGTGCATTCTCATATGTTTTTTTTTTCATATAAACCTTTCTCGGTTTCCGGGTCCTACCAACTCTACCGCAGGTGTATTCCCACACACACACTCGCACACGGTCGATACAGCGGCAGACTCTTGTGTAACATGCGGTGGCCTTTATCCATTCATCCGTTCATTCATTTAACCTTCTCCGGTTGACCATACCCCTCCTGCCCCTCCTTCTCTGTCTCGCTCATTGTGTCCATTTTCCATTCCGTCCCCCCTAAGCCTGCCCCGCCCCTGGGGTCGCATAGTTTCACTTTTGTTTTCGTTTCAACTCTTCGGGCCTGCTTTGCATGTGTCTGGAGTTCCGGAGGTCCACAATCGGATTCTTCCCATCAGCAGCCAGCGAGGGGGAAGTGGGGAAGGTCCTTGGTCCTTGGGGCTGCGTCCTTTGTCCACTTCGTTAGTTGTATTAGAGAGTTTGCGTATTTGCGGGTCATTTCGGAGATCCCTCAATTGGGGGTTAAATTAAAAGAGAAGCTGCCTTAATGAGTTCCAAAGGGGGCAGAAGGGCCGCCAGGAACTTGGTAATCGTGGCCAATTGCCACTGCTGGAAATGGTGAAATGTAAACAAAGGGGCTGTCTGCCTTATACCTGAACAATATTTTCTTTTACTATTTTATTTAATATAAAAACACCACAGCTTAAATTAAAAATTATATTAGTAATATTGTTTTATATTCAATATTTTATCCAACCATATCAACTATCGAGTACAAAATAATAAAATTAATAACAATGTAATATATTCAATATAATATTCAATTGTATATTAAAAAAATTTATCATCTATCAATTACACTTAATTTTCTAGTTAATTATTAATCAATCAACTCGTTCTACCCATCTTTCTTCTTGAAACTAATAATATTAAAAGCTCCACCATTTAGACTAAAAATAATATTAATAGGAATAAAATGTATTTATATATAATAATTTCTCAACTATCGATTACACTTTATATTCTAGTTTAATATTAATCGATCAATTCGGTTTTCCATCTCTATTTGCAGCACGATCACCCAACGATCTTTCAGCGCCATCTGTGGCTGATGGTTAAAACTGTTTATTTCCAGCCACTGCCCAGAAGTATACATTCTCTTAAACATCTAGAGACGTCTGGAAATAGGCAACCCAATTGGATACTTATATTCGTATTGGAAAATTCTCAACTACTTGGATCTGATTGGAAACAAGGAAGGGGAATTTTAATTCTGAAACAGCAGAAATTAATAGAAAAACGCAAAGACTTTCAAATAAATTGAAGAAAACATATTTCAACATTTATACAGCATTGGAAACTTATTAATGAACTCAAAAATATTAAGACAGATAAATAAAAATTTTTAATTGAAAACAAATTGAGCTACAAATGAATAATTAACAGATGAAATTAGAATTGCACTTAATACATCATGTAATAAATTTTAAAACTCATTCTTTGCTGATATATCAATGTTAGAGGCCAGTAATTTCTATGAAATAATTTATTATAAAAATGTTCCTTGGGAAAACTAAGTTCTAAATAAAATGAATATAAATAATATGAATATAAGTAATACATATATTATAAATAATATAAAAGAACCCTGCTGAACATAAAATTGTTTATTTTTCCAGCACAAGACACCATGAAAAATGCATACAAATATAATATATAATATAGATATGTTTATAAATTTTAAAAACACCCTTGAATCAATGTAAACACTCGCTGTTGCCGCTCCAAGGAATTGTTGAAATAATACCAACATCAATATTATTTCCCGGGCTAAGCCTTCAGTTAGAGCAACAAATACCGGGGGAGGGCCAATTATCCTGGGCACGTTCGCCAGAAAGGACGACGACGACGACGACGACGTGTGTGGGTGCCACAGGATATATGCGCCAGTTGTTGGACCCTGAAATGGGGATCATAAAAACGGGCACAAAGCCGTAAGCCGATGCCAGAGATGCGTTAATTGGCATCCAAACGCGTGCCACTTCCTGGGTCCCGACGCGATCCTCGATCCTTATTTTCTGGCTGATCGGAATTGGAATCGGGATCGTCCAGCCGGAACTGTAAACAATAAATACGGCGCAGAGGGCGAACCTCCACTAATCCAGCTCGTTAATTGATTTATTATACGCCTGCGCCATCAACACGATATATATCCTGATGGGGCGAGGATCAAGGATCACGCATCACGCATCACGGATCAGGGATCACGGATGCCCGACACTCTTGGCCCGTGCTCCTTGAATGGCTTTATTAGTGTTATTAAATTTCATCCTCGCCGAGGGGTTGTTTGTCCAACATTCCGTCAGTTGTTACAAAAACCATGTATCCTTCTCCCTATTTCTTGGAACTCCTTTGGAGAACAATAAAAAATGGAATTGGAATTGGAAGGAAGAAGGTCTTAAACAGGATATGCCCAGCACATTGTGTGTCCTTCTGCTGCAGCTTGCGGGGATCAATATATATTATTTAGAGAAAGAAATAATATATTTTGTAAGGCCTTAAACTTTATGTAATATTAATACTTATTAAACAGTTTAAACATTTTCTCCTTTACAGTGTGTCTCCCACCCAATTTTTAATTAATTTCACGTCTGGCCAAACTATTGCATTAATCAGTTGGATAAACCTGACGGCTTGAGGCGTGCGGAAGAACCTCGGAAAGGCGCCGCAGGAAAAGCCAAAGCCAAACCGGGAAGGCTGATGGGAAATGCCGGGGAAAACAAAACCAACAACAACCCGTCAAAGTCGCTGGCAATGACGTTTATAATTTGTCAAAAGTGACAGGACGCGATGCGTCGTCCTTCTCAACCGAGGTGGCCTGTCACTCAGCGCCACACATGGCTAGCTCCACCCACATTTCCACCATTTTCCCGCCAGCCACTTTCCCCCTTTCCCCGCCGAGAGACCCATCTGTTTAGCTGGGCTTAAGCCAAACTATGCTCGTCTTTTAATCTATGCAATTTAAAATAAGTTTTTCCGCCGCACACACACATGAAGAAGTGGAGGTGGAAAATTGGAAAAGCGGGAAAATCTGCTCATTAATTATGCCTGTCTCAGTAGAGTTGGGTGGCAGACAGAAACTTAAGATTAAGGATTCACTTAAGAGCTAGCTGCTAAGTTCAATTAATGGAACAAGCCTGAGATGCAGAAAATAATATAGAAAAGCTTGAACTTAACTTAATATTTTTAAGAAGTAAATAATAATAAATAATAAATAATTCTTTAGGAATAAGAATAACTCTAGTCCAGATCCTGGGAGCTCCATCAATCAGCGAGGCCTTTTACTTACTCCTCCCTTTTCCTTGTCTATCCACGGATCACAACATTTAAGGATCCGGGTCAGAAATAACAAATCATTAATTATCCCTGCGACGTCGGCCGTTTGATATTCTAGATGCCAAGTTCCGATCGGCTGGCAGACAGATTGTCTGCGATGTCCTGTGACATGTCCTGGTCAAGTGTGGGATATACGGGATATACGGTATATTCGTCGGTTGACCGCCGCTGATCTCAAGGATCTCAAGGGCCGGAAGCGGCTACCGGCAGACAGCTTGGCTGCCACTTCAACTGCAACAACAAACAAAGGACATGCCTACAGGCTGCAGATACATATACGGACCACACACCCTTCGCAAGCACCGCTCGGGTCCTTTGAAGGCTGAAGGACATTGCAGGCTTGGCTACTCATCTAATTTGCGTGTACTTCCTGTCGGACTTTATACAGCAAAATTTGGAACGAAATGTATTTAGAGAAAAGAAAATAATACTAATGTTATTTTTTTATTATTAATTGTTATTAGTGGAATTTTTGTTGAACCAACTTTGTAATTAGATCGAAGAACCTCTTCTAAAATAGTCCATAGAAATAGCTATTTAAATACTAAATATAAGAAATATAATAATATAAGTTAATCATAAGAAACCGACTCAATTACATTAACAAAATACAAATAAAACAACTATTTTAGTATCGAAGACAAGTTGAACAAACTTTGTCCTGTTATGTTTAGATCGCAGAACCTCTTTTAAAATAGTCCTTTGCTGTAAAAGATAAATATCTATTTAAACTCTATTACAAAATATAATAATATAAGTAAATCCTAATAAACCGACTCATTTACATTAACAAAATACAAATATTACAATTATTTTAGTGTCAAAGACAAGCAACAAAATTAGTTTAATTAAAGGCGAGCTAAGCTCCCGGCCTGATACCCAAGCTCGCTAAAAAACGAAGGTCTTGGACTCGACCCGGAAAGGAGGAAAGAACTTTTTCCGCCCCCAGGCGCAACCCTTTCGCTTTTTAAGCCAAAGCGATGGCGCCAAAGCTTTCGCCATTTTAAATAAAAATGCGCAGCTTCCACAAGGCGGCCGCCAGGTGGCGGGCGCCATTTTGTAGGCAGCAAATTAAGGATAACTCTTAGCTCCTTGGAAAATTAGTGCCGGGGGGAAATGCTGGTCTGCATAAAGCTCAGTGCATGTAAATATTAATTATATTTATTAAAAACATAGCAATGTTAATGGGTTCTGCTTTGTGTGAAATACTTTTGAAATATTAATTAAACTTAACAGAATATTCCTGATATGGAGAATGGGAAGAGGGAATCTGTAATCTTGGTAATTGATCTGGTTTTTCTAGAGAGTTAGCGAACAATTTTCCACACCACCTTAATGAGGTAAAGTTCGAGGCGCGCTTTTTTTATTGTGGTTTCCCCAGCAGGCCTAATCCACATTTCTATCTTGGCCAATACCAAGATTTGAATAGAAACTATATAAAATAATACAAAATCGGAATATTCCCCTTTATCGACATACCGCAAAACGGATTTTTTAACATTTAAGCCGCAACGTAAACGATTTATACATTAAATAAAACAGAAATGAATAATAATCGTGATTTAAAGCATATCAAAAATAAGAAAGTAAACAGATTAAATTAAAGAAAATATATTAAAAAAAGACTAAATTAAGACAATACTTAAAATCCGTTCCAAAGAGTATAAGAAATCAGGCAAATAAATAAATTCACTTTTATTTTTCACGCACTTCATTGTTTTTTAATTTTAATTTTACACTTTTTTGTTTCACAGCGAATCACTTACTTCGACACCGATTTGTAATAAACTAAATTTCATAGAATTTTTTGATTAGCTTCATGCAAAATCGGCTAGAACCAGTAGGGAATTGTAATAGGCCAAGAAGGAGAATTTAGAAGCCTACTTTTAAAGCCTACTTAGCTGGCTTTTATTGTCCCCTAACATACTTTTAGGGGTATGTTCATGATTAAAAAATTAAATATATATATTTAAATTAAATTAAATTAAATATTATATTTTTTAATGGGGCTTAAGCGACTTTATCTATTTATAATACATGGCTTAAGTACCAGGTAGAGCCGGCGGCGTGGATCCACTTGGCATTAACTAAAATAACAAGCGCTAAACCACAAAGTATATGTCGGAATGTGCCAAAAACCAGAACGTCCAACCTAAGGGGGCCCCTCCCAAAGGTGGGGGTGCTTCCCCCCTTTTAGCCAACCATTTGCAATGATTTTGTGCGTGTGCAGTTTTTGATTGCAATGACAGAGGAGCAGGGGGCTTGGGCAGTTTAAACTGCACACCGACGTTTGTCTGGTGGCTCTGGCAAAGGCAAAATCGGGTGATAATGGGAGGGGGGGAGGGGGGCTGTCGGGGTGGCGGCTCACTGAACCGGAAATTGGAGGTGTGCGGCAAAACACGACGTGACGTGACATTTCCTCTTCGTCAAAATGTCAAAATGCAGCCCAACGGCAGTCGAGCAGCGACATGAATGCAAACAATGGGCCCGAATGCCCGAATGCCCGAATGCGGCAACTGCCACTGCAACAACACATGCCGTACCATATTAATGAGCATTTTAATGGTCAAATCACTGGACTCGATGGGGACATCCCCACAGGCAGCTACTCGGGGAGCACACTTCGAATATAGTCATTAAATTTTAAGATTTACTACGGTTAACATAAGTTCGAGAGACTATAAGCTTGATCTTGGATTGAATTTATAATTATTTATATTAGATCTCTATTATTCCTTTTTATTCATTTAAAAATATCTATATTTAGCAAGTAAGAAAGCTAGAGTTCAGTGTGCCCAAAGCTACGGTTACTACTTCGGTTAATATAAGTACGAGAGACCATAAGCTTGATCTTGATTTTATAATAATTTATATTGGATATGTATTATTCTTTATTATAAATACATTTTATTCAACTACAAAACCTCTCTATTTAGCAAGTAAGAAAGTCAGAGTCCAGTGTGCCCAAAGCTACGGTTACTTCTATTAACTTCTACTTCTATGGTTACTTCTATGGTTAATATAAGTAGGAGAGACTATAAGCTTGATCTTGGATTAAATTTATAACTCCTTATATTAGATCTTTATTATTCTTTATTATAAATACTTTTAATTTAACTGGGATCCTCTCTATTTAGCAAGTAAGAAAGCTAAAGACCAGTGTACCCAAAGCTACGGTTACTGATACGGTTAATATAAGTAGGTTCTTGGATTGAATGTATAATAATTTATATTAGATCTTTAATATTCTTTATTATAAATACTTTTTATTCAGCTACAAACCTCACTATTTAGCAAGTAAGAAAGCTAAAGACACAAATCTAAGTTTACTACTAAGATTAATATAAGTAGTAGATACCATAAGCTTGATCTTGGATTTAATTCATATTTAAATCTATTAAATCTTATTAAGGAAAGTTTCTTAGAATTTTTCAACTGCAAACCTCTCTACTTAGCAAGTAAGAAAGCTAGATTCCAGTGTGCCCAAAGCATTGAGCCTTAAATTGAAAGACCAAATTCCATATAAAATTTATAGCATTCCACTTAAATGTATTCTTTCTTTATTTTGTAATTCCAAACCCAGATGGGCTGGTTAACCCAATCGAAACCCAATCTGCAGCTCAATTTTCGGGGGCCTGGTCACACTAAGCAGCTCTCTTCGATTGAACGCGCTGTGCCACCCGACCCCTTCCCCGTCCCCGATTCGATTCGATTAGAGCACGCCATGGTTGGCTAAGCTTCGGGTGCGGGCTGGAGGCCGATGCCAAGTCGGAGCTCGGGTCTCAGGAAGCCCAAGATGGCCAAGACGCGCAGCAGGGCTCCCAAAGTGAGCGCCGAGCGCTTTGGTTCCGAGTGAGTGGCCAGCGGGCTTGGCCAACCGCAACGAAGCAACAACAAATTGATTAGCCAAGTTACGGCTGTTATTGTTATTGTTATTGTTATTATTATTATAGCCTGGTGCTATTATTTCTGTTGTTGTTGTAGCTACACATTTAGCTGGTTGACGCCTGACACAACCAAAAAAACAAAGTAAAAAACGGAGAGAAACTAAGGCGAAACCCTTTGACAACATAATTACATAATTAGCTACCAATGGACCCTGGCCAAAAAAAGATAGTTGAGGGTGCTACCTTTATCCCCTAAGTTCCTTCCCGCTGTTTTTAAGCACTGCAAAAAATTAAACAAAATAAAAAAAGCAGCCTTAAACTCCTAGTTTATTTATTAGATGCTTAAATAATATATATACCGAACAAGGAGGCCAGAGCCCTAATCCTGGCTAAAACTTCCCTTGTTTTGGTAGTAAACTTTAGCCAAAACTTTCACAAAAACGTAGTTGGAAATACTATATTTTTCTGTATTATTTTTTTGCCCAGTGTATTGATCTCTGTCAGCTGTTTCCCGGCCAGAATCACCAGGATCGCCGCCGCGGGAAGATGATTGAACGTCGGCGTTGATGACTCCGGACTCCGGAGGAACCCAGGCCGGGGGAGGAGGCGGATCATCTGTCAAGCGCATTTAGCTAAAATGCATTAAACCAAACAGAAGCCGAGGGCGAAGACACTGGGACACAGAGCGAGTCCTGGCCAAGGACAATGCCCCGGAGGACCGGAGGGTAAGGAGCCGAAAGATCAATAAGAGGACACTTTGGCTAAGCGGCTTAACCCACGACATCGACTCGGAAGTGCCTAATGCATCATCTTGCATATATGCAGAGGCCGAGATATATACTGACAAGGACAAGAACAAGGACGAACAAAAAGGACAATGCAGCTAACCGTGCGCAAGCGGCTCAGCTGCGATAACGGCGGCAAAAAGGACATGGGAAAATTCGTAATCCCAACAACCTGTGGCAATGTCCCCGACATCAAGTTGCACATTGCACCCAAAGGAAACACATCTATATATATATATAGATAATGCAAAAAGCAAGCAAACAAGTAGGAGGATTGATTACTCAGCCGATTAAGAGCCGATTACCAGTGACATTGGTTCCCATCAATGAACCTCCGGAGATCCATTCATGGCCGGGACTTCGGCAAAAGATCTGAGGAGCCACCGAGACTGATCCTCCGTGGGTGCGGACCTGCCAGAGTCCTTCGATATATGTCTAAGCTGGCCACAAGCGGAGAAACAATGATGAGACCCTTGAGACCTAGGCCCCCCGGGCCGAATTGGAGTCCTTAAAACAGGATAAAGGGTTTAATTTAAGGCCAGAACTGCTGCTACGAAAAACTGCTGAGGAAAATAAGTAAAAATACTATTTAAAGCAGAGTAAGTAGGACGTTTAACTTATTTATATATCAATATATGTTTTCTAAGTTTATAATGAGTATTAAGGAATTAAATTTGGAGAATTACTTACTTACTTTGTTTAATTTAATGCCAGAACTGCTGCCACAAAAAACTGCTAAAGAAAATAAGTAACAAAGCTATTTAAACCAGAGTGAGTAGGATGTTCTACTTATTTATATATCAATATATTTCTCCATTATCATTAAATGTTTTTTAAGTTTATAATGAATATTAAGGAATTAAATTTGTAGAATTACTATAATTATAAACGTCCTTCCTTACTTTGTTTAATTTAATGCCAGAACTGCTGCCACAAAAAACTGATGAGGAAAATAATTAAAAAAGCTATTTAAACCAAAGTGAGTGGGATGTTATATATGTTATGTTATATTTTAATATATAATATATAATGTTTTTTAAGTTCATGTTGAGTATTACTAGATTAAATTTTAAGAATTTCTATAACTATACCCGGCTTTCCTTACTTTGTTTATTTTAAAAAGTCTTCTTGCAATATATTTTGATTAAATTCAATTAACAAAGAACCGCAGCTCTTCCTCAGGCTTCTCGGCACTCTAATGGCCTCGAACCCATCTCCTATAAACTCTGGCATCTCCTTGTTCTTATTATGATAATTTACGACTTTCGTCTTAAGGGGTTTAAACCTTTTTCAGCCTCGGCTCGAGGCGTAAATTGTGATGGAAATCGCTGAAACGCCATTTAACCGCGACGGCCATTTACCCGACATCCTGCCAGGACCTTACCCAGACCCCCCTCGTACTCCATCAGCGTTTTACGGCCCAGGAGCCAAATTGAAAGAAAAGTTTTAATTATTTTTAATTTTCATGATTAGTACTTTGCGTTTACACCGCCCCAAGATGGGATTTCCCGCCCCCTTCGACCGGTCGCTCGACTCTCGGCGCTCGACGCTCGACGCTCTTCTCTCTTCGCGCTTGTTAATTAAGCTTAACAATAGTGGGCGGCCCTCGGGGTGATAATGATAATTTTCTCACTTTCTCCGGGGGTTGCTAAGGGGCTGGGACTGGGAAATTGTGGGGGCTGCGGCCTCTTCTGCTTTTGACACAAGTTAATGAGTTTCGCGCTTTTGCGCCTGCCAAATGCCACCAGCGGGTGTACTTAAAACGACGCCCATCTCCCCTTGGTTTGAATACACGGAAAGAGAAAATCTAAAAAAATATATACAGATATAGGAAACTATAGGGAAATTAGGAAAATTAAAAATTAAATTTTTAACATATTTTTTACATGCTTAATAATATAACTAGCATAAGTACTTGATTTTATAGCTGAGTTAGACAATCACAAACAATCCTCTCTGGTAGCCATTATTTATTTATAAAAAATAACATCATAAATTCTAAAAAAAATATACACAGATATAGAAAACTATTGGAAAATTAGAAAAAAAAAATTTAATTTTTAACATATTTTTTACATGCTTAAAAGCTTAATAATTAAACTAGCATATGTACTTGATTTTATAGCTAAGATAGACAATCACAAACAATGCTCCCTGGTAGTCTTTATTTATTTATAAAAAATTACATAAATATACAGAAATAATAAACAATAAACAAATATATTTTAGACACTAATTATCTGCTTACATAATGTATTTAAAATTTAATTTTTAACATATTTTTTATATGCTTAATAATAAATCTAGCATAAGTACTCGATTTTATAGCTGAGATAGACAAGCACAAACAATACTCTCTGGTAGCCATTATTTATTTATAAAAATAACATAAATATACAGAAATAATAAACAATAAACAAATATATTTTAGCCACTAATTAGCTGCTTACATAATGTATTCAAAACTTAATTTTTAACATATTTTTTACATGCTTAATAATAAAACTAGCATAAGAACTTGATTTTATAGCTGAGATAAACAAGCACAAACAATGCTCTCTGGTAGCCATTATTTATTTATAAAAAATAAGATAAATTTACAGAAGTAATAAACAATAAACAAATATATTTTAGCCACTAATTATCTCCTTACATAATGTATTTAAACTTCTTAAAAGCATTACTAATATAAAAATTAATTTCTCTTATTTAGACTTACCTTGTTAAATAGTATAACCTTTACTATATATTATTTCTAGTATTTTAAGAACCTTTTTACATTGAAAAATATATGCAAATAATTACAATTATTATCTCTTCTATACTAGATACTTATTTGTCTCAGTGTAACTTCTTTTCAGGCAGCATCCATCGGTCTCTGTCTTTGTGCGGCTACCCCCAAAAAAGACGTTTTGGCTTTTTGGCAATTTTTTAATTGTTTCTTTATGCAAAGTGACAACCTGAGAGACAAAAGCGGGAAAACTTGGAAAAGCGCGGGAGGAGGGCGGAGTGCGGAGGGGACGGGCTCATTAATAGCACTTGCCACTATACCTGGTAAGCCGAATTCTCCCCCCCATAAATCAGCAAATACTTAAAGCCTTTTCCGGATAACCAGATGACTGGCCATTTCTCAATGACAAAGGGAGATGGGGCTAGGGATTGGTGTGGGAGATTTCAAATGGGTCCAAGTCAAAAATAGAGAGTGAAAAGCGGGGGAAACGTGAAAATTGGACAAGGCTGCTAGCTAGTTGAAGTGACAAAGTGATTAAAAGCCAAAGATTTCCGTCTAAAATCGAAATTAACAAGGAGTAATTTTCTATTTTTTAAGGGGAAACGAGAGATAGGTTTATTGTTAAGAAATATATTTGTTACTATACTATATTTTAGAATTTAAGTTTTGGGATTTTTCAAAATTAAATAAGCAATTAGAGAGATATATATATATAAAAATATAATAAAATATATTAACTGCAAGGCTACAGGGTTTTTTAAACTAAGATAAAACCGCTTTATATGTAGATATATATATAGATATATTCAAAATATATTAACTGCAATGTTCCAGGGTTTTTTAAACTAAGATAAGCCCGCTTAATTTGTAGAAAAATAAATTAAATATCTATAATACCAATATATCTAAATTATATTATTTTATTTTCATGACAAGTCATTAAATTATACAAGTAAATATAAACAATGACTTGAAAAGAAAGGAATAAAAGTATTGGTTACAAAATAAAATCTATAATTTGTATAAATTCTTATTGTTTAATCTTTTTATTTTATCAACAAATGGTGCAATCGAAATGCTTCCAAATAAATCCATTCAAGCCCAAGGAACCCAAGGCTCTGCAGGTCCTTTCAAACAATTCCATTCACATTAGCCTAGTTAGCGACCTGTCATCGGCTAAATTCCAAATAATTCCCGTAAATCTAACGCCGATTCTTGGCCTCAATTGTCCCGACGACAATTTGTTGGCCCGACACTAGCCCCCAGAAACAAAAATATAATAATAAAAAACCGAAAAAAACTCAACTGAGGAAACTTCTGAGGGCGTTGCCGCCGCTTCACAAAGGAAAACACAACCGAGTTACTGAAAGGAAACGAAAATAAATTAGTTAGATGCCTCTCCCAATCTAACCAGCAAGAACAAAAAAAAATAGGTGTGATTCCGGCGAATCGGTGATACAATAGGGGAGGGGAGCCAGAGAAATTGTAACAAGTCAATTTCCCAGTGAAAAACCGAGGAAAACCTGAAGGAAAACCCGAGGATAGCTGACCAACGCAGACAATGCGTCGGCAGTCAGCAGGCGATGGAAATGTCCGGCATGTTGGGACAATATTTTTGGAAAAATGTTTACAAAACACTCTACCGCCGGTCCTCCCTCAATTTAAACTAAATCAAGGAAAAAGCATTGTTTCGAGTTGGCCAAAACCGTATTCGATTTCTTTTCTCTATTTTTTTGCAGGCGGCGTGGGAATTGCCAAGTTGAGAAGTTTATTAAGGAAAATCCATAGAAGAACAATTATTGTAGCAAATAAATAAATATATAATATAAATATTTTACACAGCTCTAAAAGGTATTAATTAATTTTTGAAATACTTCTGACACCCTTTTGGCCTTTTGAAAAATGTATTTAATTGAGTATTAGCTTTTAAGTGGCCTAAATTTTCTTGGTAAAATATTACTAATATTATTTATACAAAATACAAATATTTTACACAAGTCTAAAAGCTATTAATTCATTTTTTTAAACAATTGTGACACCCTTTTGGCCTTTTTAAAAATGTATTTAATTGAGTATTAACTTTTCCATGGTCCCCCTACGAAAAATCAAATGCAAAATACATTTTCTTGGTAAAATATTACTAATATTATTTATACAAAATCCTGTGGCTGGCCACAATTGAGTGGTTGCCCTGAGGGCATAAATCAGTGCGAAAAACGGCTATTTAAACGCGAGAATCTATATCCAAATACTATATTAGTTCACTACCTATATTTAGCGTAAACAACAAATGGCAGATGGAGAGACGGAGGGAGAGGCAGACCGAACCCATAAATCTTGAGTAAATAATTTTCACCCAACCGCCGTCGGCTTGGTCCAAAAAATGACAAAGTTTATTTGCCAGTCTTTCTCTGTGCGGTGTGGCCGCGGGATTTACTCTATATATTTAATATATATATATATATATATATACATATATATCTTTATATATGTATGCATTATATGGTGGGGCATTTTTTCGTG
>VNKC01005265.1:0-45103 GCA_008042775.1 Drosophila pectinifera
CATCTTTCACTTCAATCGGCTTCGGTTTCTCATCTCCTTTAACAGGAGACTTATCCCCCGTGCCGATAAAGGGAGCTACGGTTGGAGTTGGCTGACCAACAGGCTTGTCTTGAGGTTTGGGAAATCCAAACTCTTCGTCGCTTTCATCGTCTGAATATTCTGTTGAAATAGGCTTAGTAGAACCAATAGGTGATTTTGGTTTGTCGTCTAGCTTAGTAGGGGGTTTGAAATCTTTCACTTCAATCGGCTTCGGTTTCTCATCTCCTTTAACAGGAGACTTATCCCCTGCGCCGATGAAGGGAGCTACGGTTGGAGTTGGCTTACCAACAGGCTTATCTTGAGGTTTGGGAATTCCAAACTCTTCGTCGCTTTCATCGTCTGAATATTCTGTTGAAATAGGCTTAGTAGAACCAATAGGTGATTTTGGTTTGTCGTCTAGCTTAGTAGGGGGTTTGTCATCTTTCACATCAATCGGTTTCGGTTTCTCATCTTCCTTAAGAGGAGTTTTATCCCCAACCTTGTCGCCTGTGAAACTTGAAAACGGATCTGACTGTTTGATTATACGAATTGATTCTACAGCTGTTCCTTTGGACAAACGTGAGCTTTCTTCTTCCTTTGATATAAAAACAGTATGCTTAAGCTCTTGTTTCGGAGTAGGCTTATCACCCGCTTCGATGTCATGAGAAATAGGCTTTACTGAACCCAAATGTAGTATTGTTTTGTCGTCTACCTTGGCAGGTGCCTGGCAGGGAGTTTCTTGACCAATAGGCATGTCTTCAATTTGAAGCCCTTTAAGTTCATCCAATTTGCTGTATGTGTCAACTTTTGTTGTTGGAAACTTCGAAATTTCAATATTTTTAGTAGAGTCAATAACCTTAACTACGTTTGTTGTGGACATATGCTCTACTTTTGACAGATGTTTTAGTTTCTGAATTTTTCCAAAGTTATCTAACTCTTCGTCACTGTCGCTTTCAATTTGTTCCATAGTAATTTTAGGTTTCACATCAGATGGAAACCTATTTTGTGAATCTTCAGTCATTGGAACTAGTTCAGAAGTCTTCGAGATCGAGTACTGAAGGGTCTGAGGCTCGTCTACACTATCTTGTGTTGGAAATTTGTTAGCTATTTTTCTTTCTACAATTTCGTGTTCTTTCTGTGCTATGGAATGTTCAACGAGTTTATCCAGCTTCACTTCAAATTCACTTGCATCGTGGACAAACTCCTTTGAATGCTCAATGTCAGTTTTGGAAATGGAATGCAATCGTTCTAAGGTGTGCGAAATTTTAGGAAATTCTACAAGTTTACTGTCCTTAGTTGATTCTATTGGAAATTCTTTTTTATCACATTCTGTTAATAATCTAATTTGACTCTCTGCAATTCCTGTCAGGCCTTCACGAATAATACTCCTGGCCTCGAAATCTTTAATACTTTCAGCTACTTGGAATTTAGCACTCTCGTGCTCGAGGAACTTGGCGGTGGTAGATTTGACATCGTCAAGTCCCAGTACACTTTCCGCCTCTTCTTGCTTTTCGTTGGCCTTTGCCATATCTGAGATAATGCGCTTTGAGCACTTCTTTTCACAGACGTCTTCGAGGTTGTCTATACTGTCGCCCTTGGCCATGGCCGAAACAGGGGAGTGCACCTTCGGCTCTGGAACACGCTTTGAGCCCAACCCATCTAAAATGAGATCGGTCTGGCTTAAAATCTGCTGCTCTATAGCCGAAAGGTCAGCTTTACGGTCCTGAGCTACCTTCTTTCGTGGACTAAACGGCTTGGCCTCTAGGCTCGATGCGGGATATCTTCGTTCGATGTCCTGCACTACTTCCCTGACTTTTGGTAATGAGTCAATGGCTTCCTTAACTCCTAAGTCTTTATGCTCTTCAATGGTTTCAGTTAAAATCTTGCCAGGTACCAGATCTACTTGCCTACCTAATCCTATTACCTGTTCTCCTAAAGTCTTTTCCGTTTCACATAAGTCTTCGGCTACCTCAAAGGCCTTACGCTTCTCACAAACTTTTTCGCAAACTTCCTCCTCAATCTCTTTCAGGCCAAGGCTCACACGTTCCATGGCCTCGATGGGCGAAATCTTGACTACCTCAGCAGGCAGTTCGCACTTGAATATCTTTTCCAGGGCCAAGTCTGCTGGCGTTAGTATTTGCTTCTCCAGTTCCACCACATTCGGTTCCTTATCATCTTCGTGGGGCTGCCGTTTCTGCACGGCGAAGGGAATGGCCGAAACCGTTGTACCGCAGATCTTATCCTCGATGCTCTGCACCACCTCTCGCACCACCGGCACATTGTCGCCTATATACTTGGGTATCACAGCCGATTGCCTGGCACTTGAATCCAATGATTCTGTGCTGCCGCTGCTCTCCAAACGCATTACCTTGCGTCTAACGTCGCCACAGCCCATAATCTGCTCTAAGTACTCCCTATCACTGGCAGTCTTCTCAGCTTCTGCATCTATAACTACTGCTGACCGATCCTTCGGCGACTGTTCCTTCTCTTGGTGCTCTGTCTTATCTTGCTCTGGGATAGTCAAGTCAACTATGGTTCGATCTACGTGCGCTGTCAGGGTCGTCGTGGTCGTCATCTTCGGGGTTTGACTACTTGTACTCATTTCTGTAAATGAGGTAGTGTCTGGTGAGTACATTTTCGGAATATCGGGGGGGGCTACCACACTATGAAGCAGCTTATCAGTTTCATCTGTTCTTGTAAAGGTTTCGGGTTTTACATTATGAACACTGAAGTGCTCTGTTTGAGGCATTCCGCGACAGCAAAATTGGGTTTTGGTTGGAAGTAGAAGTAGAGTGGAGTAGAAAACATGGCAATATAAAGACAGTTAACACCGATTACAAGTCAACCATGGGGTTTAATGGTGGGTTAGTCTATGTACACAGTGCAATTGAGTTGCCGACATCCAAGGATATGTTGTACGGATAAATGTATTTATTCTTACTACAAGCTTTACGCCAAAAACCCAGCAGCAGGCACAATCATGCAATTAATGCTTACGCTTATGGAAGTTAATCGAGAAGCGAAATCAAATTATATCTGTTCCGCACTTAAAGATGCCAGATGGAGCTTAGCTTGGCCTAGCATACATACAGATGCTGCATATGAGGTCGTGGATTGTTGGGCCCATTTCTGCTTAATTGCTGCACAAAATTCAATGCTTCGAATAGGATTCTTGAGCTGAGCTGATTACGTTTGCATATTTTTGGTTCGCAAATATTTAAGCAATGTTTATGTTGATTACGAAATCAAAAGAGGCAAAATTGGCTAGTACTGCAAGAATAAGACAACCACGACATCATATGTCACATACTCGTACGCTACACAATGCGATCTATAAACAACCAATTACATAAAGAAGCGCGCTGGGTTGGTGGGTCTGGGTGCAAACAAACAGGCTGGTTATATGGTGTGGCTAATATATGTAGTTGTGGCTGTGGCTGTTGGCTTTAAAATCGCAAATAATGACAAAGAGTACGAGTAGGAGTACGATATGCTATTAACTATATAGAGATGCTACAGTGAGAACTGGATGTGGCTCGACTTAACATTCAGTTACAGTACACTATTATCGTTAAATATATATGGTAGGTATATATGCTCTTTCGTTAGGAATTGCTAAAGTTACGAAAAGCAACAGAACACATAATTATTTGCTGAAATCAAATCATACATAAACATCGCAAACTGAAGGCCATGGTGGTTATTGGAGTGTTCTTCGGTGAACCCTCATATGGAGACCAACTCTGCCAGCTGCTTGCTGATCCCCATATGGGTAGTTTCAATTTGGTTTTTTTTCAATTTCGGAAATCCAAAAGTATGCCAAAAGTGTTTATCTTAATGAAAAAAATCTTGTAGTAATTGATAAACGTATGTTAATATAGGTAGTATTGTAGATTATATGGCTTGGCCTATCTATAGATCCATCTATAGACCTATAATTATTTACGAGTATATCAAACAAAAGTTATTACATATGTTAACACAAATCGGAGTATTTTAACTGTAACTTGCAGTAGTAGTAGTTGATTAGGAACATAAACTTAATTGCTTAAATAGTTGGTCAAAAATTGCAAACGTAATTGTTACACCATGAGAGTTGAGTGGAGCCCTATCTGAAAACGATACCCATCATATGTAGATGCATAAACATAAGTCCTAAAACTGTGGCAACTTTTCAAATTGATTGTAATTGTACATGGGAACTTACCATTAAGATACAATAGACTTAAAGTTACTTTAGTGTTTGGTTAAGTTTATTTAATTAGTTTATTCCGTTGCGCACTGAATGAACCATAAACACAAACCGTACTTGCTGAGAAACTTTACTTTTTAAACTTCTTCCTGTTCTGTTCCACTTTAAAGCACCGACATTCTCAGAGACGCGCTCCTGTCTGACTTTTGGATCGCGCGTTCTTGGGAAATACAAATTCGAAACTAAATCTGCTCGGAAAGCAAGCACTCGCCGTACTGCAAGAATGCCAGAAGCAAATTAAATTAAGTATACGCCACCGCTCGGCTTTCGCTCGCTAGCTGTCTGGCCCCTGGCCCTATGACATAAGTGCGCGACGGTCGTGGCAGTGGCCGAAGGCAGATAGCCCAGCCACCAATTATATAAAGAACCCCTGGAAAATGCTATTAACTGTGGATGCCTTCCGAGCGCTAATGGGCTAATAGGCTTTCGTCAGTCAACGGGAATGTCTACCCGATCGGAGAGCCTATCGAGAGTAAGGTAAAGTTATCGAGGCGCAATCGATTCGCGGATCGATCTATCGATTCACTGGCCCACTGACATTGACACCGGCGAATGTTACGTATACGCAGATATTTCTACAGCGCAGAACGGCGCCAGCCAGACAATTAGCGATGTTTCTACGACCTTTCGTCAGTGTTAACGTAATTGGATTAGCTGGGCACTTAGCAATGTCTACATTCGCTTTCCTGCAAGTAAGTTTCTGGGAGAAATTGTGGCCACGTTCATTCAATGCGCTACGGTCTGGCGGTTGTTATCTGGGGATTGGAATATCCTTGTTAGTTTAGATTTATGGCACATTCACTGCCGCACTTACAGACTTTTTTGATTAAGATACACACAGTAGCAGTTAGCAGTTAGCAGTTTGCCGTTCAAGTTTATAAATACAGTTAACTAACAGTTCTTGGATCGCAATCGGTTAATGGTTGAATGGTACTTTGCATACAAAAAGCCTTTGGACTTAAATCAAGACGAAATGTAGAGGAACAGAGAGAGGTGGGAGTAACGAAATAATATAGAACGGAAAAACAGATCAATAAACACTACGGATTGTGGCGGAAATTCAAAAGAAAACGATTAGTAAAAGAAGGGGTGTACATTAAATCATAGTTACAGGTTTATATTCTTTTTTATAGAAAAAGGCAAACATAGGAACTTATATATAAAATACATAACAATTACAAATTGCATAGAAATTGAGCATAGAGGCAGCCACTCATTTCAAGACTTGCACTTACCAATTTTGGTAATGGCAGAGACGCGTTCAAATGTCGACTCTGTGGTCGAGTGCAACGTGGTCACAGTGTCGGCCAGATAATCTTTGATTAAATTCATTAAATAATTACAACTTGAGACCTCTTAGCTCCAGGAACTTACCACGCTCTAAGCTAATCAGTTCGGGCTGCTCGCTCTGCTTCTCGGCTTTGGTGTCACTAGGAGTTGGTGGAGGAGTCATGGAGTGTGGAATGTCGCTCGCTGAAAAATGTGTAGTTAAGAATATAGTAAGGAATGGTGACGGTCAGTGAATGTCTCAAGGATAGTTTACCCATTTTCTTGAGCTCATCGGTTATCTCAATCACGCCCTCGCTCATTTTCTTAGTGATCGTATCGCCCACCGACTTGCAGAACTCGGCGTCGGTCAGAGACTTGCGCGGCTCCATGGACACGGGAGCAGTGAGTGCCTCTTGTTTGATTGTCTCGCTCAGGGGAATAGTGGTCCGCTTGCCAAAGGTGTCACTATCGTATTCAGTCGCCAGCTGTTTCGTCTCCTGGCTCAAAACACTGGTGGTCAGAATGGGTGTCTGGAATGTTGAAGCATCACCAACTGGGGCCGCTGACTCAATGCCATCGATTAGCTTATCTGATGGCTTGACATCACCGCTGATGGTCTGCGAATGCAGTTGGGTCTGCTGCTCCATGCTCAGGAAATCCTCAGTGAGCTGGCGCTCATTTAAGGGTTTTGGCTTCTTTGCTTCTTCCTGATCCAGCTGCTGCTCTGCGGTCTTCGTTACCTCCTCTACGAGAGTCTTGGCGGGCTCGGACACCAGTTGGGTTTTCTGCTCCATGCTCAAGAAATCAGCGGTAAGCTGGAGCTCATTCAGTGGTTTCTTTTCCATGGGTTTCACAGGCTCAGTTTCAATCAGCGGCTTTGGAGTTTCTTCGACCAGAGTCTTCCTGGGTTCCACCACAGGTATCTTACTTGCTGGCGGCAATGGCTTCACTGAAACCACCGATTCCGGTTCCGATGCTGAGGTGGATGTAATACTGGTCTCAAGAGGCTTTTCAGCCGCTTGGGGCAGGCTCGGCAGTTGGGTTTCCTGCTCCATGCTAAGGAAATCGTGGGTGAGCTTGCGGGCTTCAGAGGTGGTGATCTTCTCCTCGATCTTATGGAATGTTTCGACTAAATCGGCCACCTTTTCTGCCACCTTGTCCTCCTTAAATTGAGCCTGCAACAGAGGCTTGTCCTCAACACTCACTAAGTTCTCCACTTTGCTGGCAATTTCCGAGGGCTTCCCAGACTTGGTCACCTTCTCCTCGATTTTGTGGAATGTGTCAATCAATTCGGAAACCTTTTCGGTGACGGTGTCAGCCTTGGCGGTAATATCTGGCTGCTTGGTGGACTCAACCTTGGGCTGTTCGGCTGTCATAATGGTCGCGGTAGAGGCCACCACGTCATCTAAGATCTTCGACTCCCTCTCGACCAGTTTTTCCACTGACTTTCTGGGTTCCACTTTTGGAATTTTGCTGGCTGCCGGGGCGGCCTTAGGCTCAGCAGCTAGCTTCTCGCCTTGCAGGAAGTCTTGGGTCACTTTTCGAGCATCTATTTCCGATGCAGATGTCTTAACAGGAATCTTTGAGATCGGCTTTTCGGATTTGGTATCCACTGCCGACTCCATATCTGGCTCAGCCGCAGCACGTGGAGCGGCTGTGGGCTTCATGGAGTCTTCGCTGGGCTTCCGCGTGAACTTAGGGATCTGGGTCTTGGGCTCGCCACCATGGAAGTCGTACTTAACCTTCTTGGCTTCGAAGTCGGCAATGGTCTCCTCAATACTAGAGCTCTCAATTACTTGAACAGTTTTCTTTTGCTCTTGGGATACCGTCTTGACATCCTCCAGGTGTTTAATGGTCTCGCTGACCTTCGATGATTCGGAAGTCGCCAGAGTAGGCAGTACTACCGTCGCCTCCTGGGGCTTGGTGGTCTCGAAGGAGCTAATTATGTTCTCAACCTTCTTACTGGCTATTTCGGTGACCTCGCTGATGACTTGCTGAACCTCCTTGACGGTTTCCTGCGGCACTGAAGCCAGAGGGCTGGTCTTCTCCTTGACTTCTTCGACGAACTTCTCATGAACAGTTGCGGTGGTGGAAGTAACTGGGAGTTGGCTGCGCTTCTCCATCTCCAGGAAATCCTCGGTGATGTCACGAGCCTCCTGGCGGGTGATGGTCGTTACACGGCTGAAGGTTACCCCATCTTTCTCCTTCTTCTCAGCGGAGCTGATATCTTGGACAATCTTGTCGGTCTGGTCTGGGGATGAAGGCTGGTCTTCCTCCTCCGAACTGCGCCCGGATGTCTTAAACTTGTGCGACAGTTCCTTGTCGAACTCGCTCTTGCTGACTTCGGTCGAGTCCATCTTGCCCATCTTCATCTTGATGACCTGCTCGGGTACCGCAGCTGTCTTGATGATCACATTGTCGGCGGGCAGCTGCATCAAGATCTCGGACTCGTGATGGGCCTTCTTGTCCTCGATAAGGCTCTTCCGCTTAATCTCAGTTATCTCGCGGGTTATCTCCCTCTTTTGCGTCGAGGCAGGAATGGATCGCTCTATGGACAGACGCTTGACAATCTTCTCGCGCCGCTCGGCCACCGTGCGCTTGGCGGCTTCCTCGTCGGACTCGGACTCCTCAACTTCCTTCTCCTCGGCAGAGTATTTGACCTCTTCGCGTTCATTGATTTGCTGGATCCGCTTGCCTGGAGGAAGAGCTTGAAGGGTTATTCAACAGGGAATAAGAAAATGTTCCTAGCATTTGGCAGTTTCGATTAAAAAGATTCAAATGGTTTAAAACATATTTGAATCTCTCTTTTGGCTTGACAACTTTTTTTTAATTAAGTAGTACTTACTTTCTCTGCGAACCAGCTCCTCCACGGACTCCGAGTTCTTCATGATGTCCGTGTCATCGAACTCCCGGGAATGCGAAAGTCGCCCACTCTTGCACTTCTTCATAATATCGTCCCGGCCGATGTTCTTGAGAGCTGCTTCTAGCGAGAGTATGTCGTAGTTGGGCTTGTCCTTGTAGAGACGGATCATGCTCTGCGCCTGCCTGGCAATACTGTCGGTGTTTTGGTTGATGATCTCGTCGATCTCCTCCGCATTTATGCCGATCTCCGGGGCCAGCTGAATCCAGTCCTTACCCAGCAGGTTCGACAGATCCACGATGCGGATGTCGCCGATGTAATGGTCATTTTGGTGTTTGCTCAAACTGAACATTGATGTCCTGTAGGCGGAGGTGACACGGTCCGAGAAGGCTGTGGTGGAGTCCGGTATCACTGCCTCCGGGAGTACGATGTTCAGGATACAGATGGGCTGTTGCGGTGGCTCACCCTTGGCCACCTTTGGTTCCTTCATGAACAGAGTGCGGCCAACGATGTCGGCATGCTGATCCTTAACGCGAACGGTGAAGGGCAGACGGTTCTCGCGGAATGCCTTGAACTGCAGCTGCAACTGGTCACCCGACTTGGTCACAGGCACGAGATTGCCAGCCATCTCGATGTACTGCGGCTTGCCCTCGAGAACCTCCACATCGCGGCTCTTGGCGACTTCCGTGTAGAGCTCGTGCTTCTCGAGCGTCTTATCCTCGCGATCGTCGGTCATGCAGAATACCCGCAGTCGGGCCTCGAACGGTTCGATCTTCTTGGCGAACACCACAAACTTGGCGATGAAGGGTACATGGATTACCTCCCTGCATACAGAGAAAAATGAATGAAACATAGAACACTTAGGGTATTCCTTCCCCAGCGAGGACTCACTTGTACAGCTCGGTGGCCATTTTGGTGGCATCCGATATATTGCGACAGTCCATCAGCCAGAATCGAGCCGAGACGGTAGTCGTGAAGGAGACACAATCGTTGACGAAGGTCAGGGGCGTGGATCCGGTGACATCTTCCCACTGAGCACGGGACGGTCCGCCTGGCGAAGGAGGAGTCAGATGGGAGACGGAAAACGGAATACGGAAACGTTCAATTGCGGGGCTCAGATGGGGGACAGGGGTTTACGCATAGACTACATATATGTATGTAAAAACTCTTGAAAAACTCTACTGTTGTCTCATTAGCAGATAATTATTTAATTGAATTCCAAAATGGTTGAACTAATTTCACAAACGAAACCATAAAATCTCAACTCAAAAACTTGTTCAGAGAGAATACGATTGTGTGTGTTAATTACAAAGCAATTAGATGGAATAGGAGTAGTATTGAAAAGTATTATTTTTTATAGTTTATGGTAGAGTATTAAAATCTTATTTATAGCGATAAGTATTGAAAATATCGAGTATCTTGTTATCTGTGTGGCATGGCATGAATGTGATGAACTCGGAGGCGTCTGTTCAGTGTAGAGAGTTGTGTGTGTGTGTGGTGTGGTGTGGCGTGGTGTTATAGAGTGTGTGGCAATGAGGCACTTTGATTTCAAGCATATATTTGGTTAATTTGGTAGGGCTGTAGCATTTACAGAGGTACGAGTACTAGGGTACTTGTTGCGCTGCTTACTTTGAAGCCGTTTCGAAACAACATGCTTAATATTTTGGAAAAACAAATTTTTGGTTTCTCTTGAATGGAAAATAAGTGAGCGTGTCACGTGTTTCTTGTTGTAGTAAATGTGTTCAAAACAACGAAAGTCCCAACCAAACTGAATCAGGAAATCAAGGACAAAACAATAAATACTTTAACTGAATTCAGGAATGTAAGTATAAAGGAATCGTCAACTTTATCTTAGATGTATATATATTTGTATTCAACAATAAGAAAACATTGCTTGTAATCAGATATTATTGAGCTTGTCATAGCACTCGCTTGACTTTAGTTTCTTCCTCAATAGTTGACATTTTTTCGGTTTCAGAAAAGTTCTCTTTGGTGCCACAAACAGTAGAAATTCGAAATTGATCATTCATATTCGTTTTATTTGTTTTTGGAAAACAATCGATGTACATAATAATATTCTGCTTTATGATTTACACGAAATAAAGGCAATCAATAATAATAAAAACCAACATAACAGAACCGAACAGATAAACAAACTACAATCAGGTGCACGACATTCCAACCAAAAAGGATAATTAATTAATAGAAATTAAACTTGAAGCTTGACAGCCTTAAGAGGGATGATATGAAAGTATGGAATAAGGCTCGAATTGGCAACTGAACAACGGAACAAATCAAAGTAATCCGGCCCAGTCAGGCGGCCTTGCTTCAAATACGGTTTCAATGGCCCAAAGAGCAACTTTATTCAGCGTTTAGTTTAGCTTAAAAAACCTACAAACTCTTTAATGAAATTGTGCAGTTTAGGTATATATTTGGCAGTAAACCGCGTGCAGTCAGAAATTCGCTTAGGTAATCATATTATTGTTAGATGTTAGAGGGAGAGAGGTTAGACAGAGAGAAAGAGAAGGCGGCAAAGAGGTTTGCATGACAAGCTTAAGGTTCGTAAAAGTAAATTGGAAAGTTGGCTTACTTCAAAACAAAGCTGTTTTGAGCTGGAAGCGATATCTTGGCATGGAGAACATGGCCAATGGAATGGGGTCTGGAGCAGGCCCCGAACAGAAAGTTAATCCCGAGCTTCTGGCACAGTAAACCCAAAGACGCAGCGCAACCCGAATTAAGGCAACGAACTCAACGGAACTCAGGGAGTCAATGGGGCAACTTAAGAGCGAATAACTCAACGAAATCCAATAAAACTAAAAGGTTTAAAGGCGTAGAAGTTGAAAAATAATTGTTTGAAATATTTGCAATAGTTTCTTAACAAGAGAATTTATCATAAATAAAATATGCAGAATTTGAATATTTTTTTTGTCAAATTTTCTTCTTGGATTTTGTTGTTTGCCTCATTTTGCAACACAATAATATTCGTATTTTTATTAATATTATTATCATTTTTTTTTGTTTTGCTTTTTTTTTTTTGTTATGTTTGGCATAGAACGAAACAACTAAATATGAACAAATAACGATTTTATTTGGTAAACAGTTTCAATTTGAAACTTCATACATGTTTGTGAATTTCTGAATTTTTGTATTATTTATTTTAGTATTTGTGACGTTTGAGTCATTTTTAGTTACCTTTTAGAGACCTTTTCCGAAACACACCTTCAATGGATTGAGAAAACAGAACGGAATGCGTGCACACGTATGCAATGACGCATTAGTACAAAATTATAGAACAATTAAATAGGTTTTCAATCAAGAATTGAATTGAAGTTTGTTTTGTTTGGGTTTGTTTTTGCTCAACACGAAATCGAAATAGTAATCGAAATCATCGGAAATCATCAGAACGAACTAAAGCGATAACGAACGCAAATCGAACAAAGGGTAACGGAACGATCACCTTTTGGCACAATGAGAGACACACTGTACATGACATTGATCTGGATTATGATCGAGCTGAGTAGGTGACAGGTAGAGTGTGTGTATCTGTATCTGTTTCTGTATCTGTATCTGTATCGTTAACTGTGGCCGTGTTCAAGGTGAGGGGTGTAGTTGATGGATGGGCGTAACCGTGTCTGAATGCAGAGGTGAGTGACGAATGCTCTACAACTGGCTAGAGTTCCAAGGGGGATACGATATGGGATACGATACGATGCGGGCTACTGCCGGAGCCGTCCGTACGAACATCTACTACACAGACACAAGCACAATGTTTCACTTCGGATCGGATGGGACCTACATAGGAACGAATGCCCTTCGATTCAATTACAATTTCAGGTCGGGAATGGCTCCCAGAGGTATCAATTCTCTTGGTATTTTTGATCTAGGCAATTCCCACTGTACAGGATTGGATATAGTATATATGGCATGTATGGTATATATAAAGTACTACTTATTAGCACATGAGATACTTGTATTCTAAATGTTATAGACAACCAAAACGAACAACGGAAGCCAGTACGAACTCAACTGAACAAAAGCATATAGTATACACTCAAGAAATCATAACCAGGAATGAAGAAATGAAGGCCTGAGACAGAGGTATATATAGAGATAGAGACAGAGAGGGGATGTGGAAGATCGGGGTTCGAGAAGGATCTGAATACTCAAAAACATCAACTAACGTAATGGAAATGTAAGTGGATATACTCGTAATAGTCATAATGGTAATTGGTAATTGGTAATTGGTAATTGGTAATAATAACTGCTTGGATCACATCGTACAAACAACACAAAAGACCGGCTGGCGGATCGGTAGCGGATCAGCTTCAACTTACCTGTGATCGAGCATAGCAGGCGGAGGGTGGGCGTGTTGCCCGAGTACTGATTGATCATCCCCTGGCTGTGCGCCTTGGGGGCGGGCATGCTGAGGGTGATGGCCTTGTGGAACTTGCGACGCCGCGGCTCGACCGTAACGATCGGGGACACGGCCACGCCGCGACCCAGCAGCTTGGCGGTGAGATCGGGATCGACCGGCTGGGCCTAGAACGAGTGTAACGGATTTCGATTGGCACGATAGACAAAAATCGATTTCCCGGCCACGCTTACATAGTACAGTCATGAGATGAACTAAACGAAACTTAACCGAAATCCATAAACAAAAGAATATACGAAATATGCGCCTCTTGTCTGACATAAGGAAACTAAAAGGAAAACAAATAATATGAAATGAGTGTTTTGGGCTAAATGGTGAACATTTTCGATTCGATAACAATCTGTTTTTGTAATTTTTTAGGTTTTTTGTACAATGCTTATCAAGTTTGATGTTTATGTATATCGTTTATATGGTTTTTGTATTGAGCAATTGCATGTCTTTAGTTAAAATACAGCATAAGTTAACTACAAACGATAACAATGTTCGAGCCCATTTATGTCCCAATAAATTTAGTCATCAAAAAAACTTTTACTACAACTAAAGAGCTAGAAAATGAAGAAAAGACTTTGTACAATTTACAGAACTCAAAACGGAATATATTGAAAATGTTTACAGATATCAGATAAATGCAAATTAAACGTGCGAAAGATTTAAACTCATGAGTGGGGCCATTATAAAATCGTTTTTTGCTTACGGCATGGCTTAAAAGGTTACAACTTCGTTAGGCACCTCAGACCGGACCCAATTGTAACTATAAGTATTATTCACCTCTTCTCTCATTTATTTTTTAGTTTTTGAAAAAGCAATTGAATGAAAAAGTAATCAAATGAAAAGTAATTAAAACATTTTCATTGGCATAAAGTTTTTGTTGAACTAAATTTATTGGGTAGTACTGCATTTCAGAGAACTTGTAAGTATAATCTTATGCATAGATAGGTAATAATCATAAATAATGTATGAATAGTTAAGAGTAGTTAGCATATAGGTAATGTATCATAATATTCGATATACGGATTTAATTTATCTTAGCAAATTGGACAATGTTTGCTGCTCTCGCCAATTATAGGCTTTCTGCGAGCTGACAGCACTCGCTTGATCCATGATCAAATCAATCGGTTTATATAAGTACTATTGTATGTCATTGTCTTGCATAGCATATGTGATAGGTTTAGCGTGAGGATACCGATTCCACAATGGCTCCATAAGCTTAGTGCCGTAAGGTTGTTAAGTGTTTATCAATATAGTCAAACAAAGTGCACATATTTCATACGAGTAATAACATTTGGAAAAGTCAGATCCAAAGATCGCTTACAGTGCGGGATAGCTTTGAATATTTATTAAGTCCGAGCACTGTAAGTGAGCTTAGGGCTAGTCATCTACCATACTTTGCTACACTGGATTTGGGTCGGGTTAACATAGATGGTTATTAGTTATAGGAGTACTGGATATAAATGCCTATTATTTCATTTTGGAAAACATCTTTTGCATCATTTTTGATATTCTTTGGGAAGTTGGAGATTAAATGCTCGAGTATATATGCTGACCGATAACGTATTCGATTTATATATTGTGTTTAAGAATAGATATAACTGCCCGGATGGTTTACCAGATGAGCGAGAAGCGCTTCTTCTTGGGCACATGATTCACGCTAATCTTGCGCAGTTTCTCAGGCGCAACGCCCTTGCGCGGTTTAAAGAGGTTTACCTGTAAGCCAACTTTGATCTTCTTGGTGAGCGCTCCCTGAGGGAAGACTGCCTGCACCTGTGGCACCACAGTGCTGGACACCATGCCGCCCTCTGGGCCGATGGCATGGACCTCCTGGCGTATACGCGACACGACGGCGAAGTACTGGGGGAAATCGTAGGTGACGAAGCGGCAGACATGGTTGCCAGCCTGCTCCTCCAGCTGTGCAATCTCTGCAATAAGAAGATCAAGTTTTAGACCGGCGAAAAGACAGGAATTCCCACTCCGCACTCACCCTCCGGCTCGAAGCACTGCTGCATGACGTCGTGTATGATCTCCTCGGAGTTGTCAATGGTGTGCTCTCGCCAAGTTTCACCGTTGTCCGAGCGTAGGATGATAATCTCACGCTCCTTACCGCGCAGCGAGGCGAAGTGCGGCACCTCCATGACCACCGGCCCGATGAACTTGGTGGAGCTCGGACCCAGCTCCAGCACGCGGCTGGCCAAGGCCTCGCCCTCCATCAGTTGCGGCGGATGCATGGTGCGCTGCGGCTTCACATAGCGGCAGGTGACCCGCGTCGGCTGGCAGGTTGAGCGCGAGGGGATGATCATGCGCACCCCACTGTGCCGGCAGCCACGCATGGCCCCGCCACGGGCATCGACCAGGAAGGATACTAGGAAGCTCTTCCAGCTCAGCTTGCGGCTGCAAAGTGTTTAAAAATTATTAGAGGACAGAATAAATTACCTATAACCACGGTTGTCAAGTAAAATATCTTTCTGTATGCTTGAATCTTAAGACCCTAAGCCTTTAAGAGGCCTTTGTACAAAATTAAATGGGGTCAGATCTATATGTCAAAATTAATATTACTTGGCAAATACAGATCTCATTTTTATGGAAGGCGACCAATTTAATACGAGGATCTGAGACAAACCGAAGCTCTAGGATCTAGGCGAAACTTACCCCACATGCGGCGGCTCATCGTGTCCAGATCCATTGGCAATATACACACCATCAACGGTGGCCTTGGGCGAACTGCCATAAACCTGGGCCTTGTGGGGACTAATCACCTCCTCCCCGATGGTGGGCGGAACTCCGGAGGCATACTCGGTGCTCTGGGTCATCCTGTTGGAATCCATACGCTCATCACGGGTCACGTCGATGGGCAGCGAGTCGTCGCCTAGGGATTTCATTTCGTCAACGGTCAGATAGCGGTATGGTTGATCTGATAGCATATTGTCTTCGCCTAGAGTTTTGAATCGATTTCGATGCGTTTCGAGGGCATTCCGCAGCATTTGCATTTTGATTAAGCACAAGACAGTCCAATCGGCCATATAGCGTTGTAGTTGTTGTTATTTATTATAATTGTTGTTTGGTGTTTCAGTTTTTTTTGGTGTTGGAGTAGTTGTTGTAGTTGTTGTTGGTTGGTTGGTATTGTTGAATTGCAGATGAGAGAGCGCAGTGCATTGAAAATAGAAGAATGCAAATGAGTTTGATTTTAGTTAACAAATTTCGGAAGGTGTACATGCTCGATGATATAGATTGATATAATAAGTGTATATATAAGGGTGATATAGTATGTAAAGCTAGCATGACCATTTAATAGGAGCATATTACATGGATATAGATACAGACACGCAAGGATACATTATTTCATGCCGCGGGTACAAGCAAGTTCGGGAATATTAATCCCAGCGTAGATACTGACAAACAAGTCCAGAGTGACTTAGTTCTTGATGTCCTGTCAGTAGGAAAAGATTTGCTATTTCAATAGGATAATTTTTCAGGTCCGAAAACCAGCTTAAATAGCAAAGCCAACCGAGATTGGCTCAATATTCTGTTCGTTATATACTGACTTTTTAAAATTCAAGTCTTTAAACATTTAACAAAGCTATTAAATTGAGTACTGACAGTTGAAAAATAGGAGAACAATACATATCTTTAATAAAATTCCCTGTAAAGGGAACCAGTTTCATGTGAGCCTTTCATTAAGATGAATGCTTTCCCGTGTGCTACAGAAATCACTAGGGTTGTGAAATCTCTTAAGAAACCCTAGTGATTTCTTGGACACCCCCGTATATATAGATTTTACAACAACATTTAAGCAAATGTATAAGAAACGAACAAGGAGTGAGAAGTAATTGACTTCCTTCCCGCACCTGCTTATTCAATTACAACGTCAAGATATAGTTTTATACATATCAGACCCATATAAAGTGCCGCTTTTACCCAAAGCTTTTCTGATAATTTCATAAAGCCAGTTACGATCCAATCATTAGCCAATTGGTGCACTTGATAACGGCCAGGACTTAAGATACGAATACGAGTATGAGTACGGATACGGATACGGATAGGGGACTTCCAAGCGGCCCTGGGAGACACTTACTGGAGACATAGAGATTGTCGCCCTGGTAGTACGGCAGATAGACGTGGGCCTCTGACCGACCCGGGCCAATGCCGTACTCGTAGCCTGCGTCCAATTCCAAATTTGTGTCACCTGACGGCGGACACGCATAAAAGAACGGGGATTGACTTAGGACTATCGTAATCGTAATCTATGGGCTTGTGCTAGGTGGTGTCTGTGTGCTGGCTGACTAGCTGGGCAGTGATCTTGTGGCTTATGGTTAGGTGTTGTTTGGGTGCTCAAAGGATACCTACCGCCCTCTTCCTCGGAGTCGGACATGAAGGACTCGTGCATGGCCTCTGGAGCCACCACACGGTACTTCTCCTCGGCCTGGGCCGGAGCAGCGGCTGCCTCGTCCTCCTTGGTGATGGTTTTCAGCGAGTCCAGGACGCTGATGTAGCCCAGCTTGCGGGCAATGTGCAGAGGAGTCTGCCCGTTGACGGTCTGGGCATTGGCATTAGCCTTGTGCTCCAGCAGAAGGTTCACAATATGACAATGGCCCTGCTGAGCCGTCTGGTGCAGCGGTGTGTACCCAATCGAGGTGGCAGCATCCACATTGGCGCCATTCTGGAGTAGGAAACGCACCATGTTGGCCTGCCCAAAGTGGGAGGCCACATGCAGGGGAGTGTAGCCCGCCTTGGTGGCCATGTCGATGTTGGCGCCGTTCTTCTCCAGGATCTCGGCCACATTCACATTATCCTCCTGAGCACACAGGTGCATCGGGGTGAGTCCATTCTTGGCCGGATGGTTCACGGCGGCCTTGTGCTCGATGAGCAGGTTGGAGATCTCGGCGTGGCCCTCCTGGCTGCTCAAATGGAGCGGGGTGAACCCAGCCTTGCTCTCGGCATTCGCCTGAGCACCGTACTCCAGCAGAGTGGTGGCAATGTCCATCTGGTTCTTCCGTGCCGCGATGTGCAATGGAGTGTGTCCGTTCTTGGCCGTGGCATGTGGACTGGCTCCCTTCTCCAGGAGCAGCAGGGCCACCTGCTGGTTGTTGTAGTGACAGGCCACATGCAGTGGCGTGACTCCGTTCTTGCCCTGTGCATCCACATCGGCCTCCTTTTGGAGCAGCAACTGGGCCACCTTGATGTGTCCATATTTGGCGGTCAGGTGAAGGGGAGTGAATCCCTTCTTGGTGGCGGCGTCCAAGGCGGCGCCATTCTCGATTAGCACAGCGGCCACCTGCAGGAGGTCCCAAAGTGGTCATTTAAATAAATTTTCGGCTTTTACGGCTAAATTACATGGCCAAGTCAAGCTTGCCAAAAGAATTTCAAAGTGAAAAAATATACGGACAAAATACCAAACGAAAGTACTGAAAAAGGACTTGCAACATTTATACAAAAAAAGTTTGAAATATTGATCTAATATTTCAATTCAACCGTAAAACTTGAAAATAATTAATTATTTAAAATGAAATAAAACATATTTGTGATAGCAATGCTGAAAAATTAAACTTTTAAAAACCATAACTTAATGAAATACCATAAATAATACCATTAATACTAAAAAAAGTTGCAACATTTATTCAAAGCAAACGATAAAGCGACAATAACACAAGAGTGAAAGAGACGACTCATAGTACTCAAATACAGTTAAAAACGAAAAAAGTCACGTGGAAACTAAAGATCAAATGAAAAACTCCTGATGTCGTATCCAAAACAGTTGCATCAGGTAGACGGTGTCGATGTGGTCGGTTATCTTTTTCGCTATCAGCTCTTTTACCTCATCCTGGCCCTCCTTGGCGGCGATGTGCAGCGCCGTGTACATGTCCTTAGTGGTGGCGTCCACTTGGGCGCCATGTTGCAGCAGAAGCATCACAATGTCCACGTTTCCCAGCCGCGAGGCGATGTGCAGCGGAGTCTGCTGCTCCCGGGCACGAGCGTCCACTTGGGCGCCATTGCGCAGCAATATGCGAATGATGTCGGTCTAGAATGGATCAGTTGGAATATGATGATCACGTGTTACCACCAGGGTTGAGAGTAATTCCCTAAGACATTTTGTGTCGTCATCTCACCTGGTTGGCTCTGGCGGCCAGATGGAGGGGCGTCTCGCCGCGCACAGTGGGCACATCGGGACTGGCGTCGTGCTGCAGCAGATAGATGACTATATTCATGCATCCCATGAAGGCGGCCACATGGAGCGGAGTCAGGCCGCTCTCCGTGGTGGCACTGATGCTAGCACCGTGGCGCAGGAGCAGCTCTACCACCTTCAAGCGGTTCTTCTTGCAGGCGATGTGCAGTGGAGTGAATCCATTCAAGGCCCGCGCATTCGCATCCGCATTTCGATCCAGCAGAAGCTTGGCCACCCGCACATGGCCACAATGGGCGGCCACATGCAAAGCGGTCAGATAGTCCACGGTTACCTCGTCGACGGGAGCACGATGGTACAAAAGGATGCGAGCGGCATCCACATGCTCACCCTGGGCGGCCATATGAAGGGGAGCCAATCCGTTCTTGGTCTTGGCGCTGATGGGAGCTCCCCTTTCGAGCAGCATGTCCACCACTTGCTCATGTCCGGAACGAGCGGCGCAATGGAGCGGAGTGAGTCCATCCCGGGTCTTGGCCTCGATGTTGCCGCCCTTCTCCAGCAGCAGGGAGACCATGTTGGTCTTGCCCCACTTGGCGGCCACGTGCAGCGGACTGATGTTATGCTTGGCCGAGTAGTTGACATCGGCGCCCTTCTGGATCAGCAAGTTGGCAATGTTCTGGTTGCCATAATGCGAGGCAATGTGCAGCGGTGTAAAACCCGACTTGGAAGTCACATCCGGGTTGTGGTCATTCTGGAAGAGATGAGTAAGCATTAAGGTCACCATTTCACAAAGAGAATTTGTAAATATTCCGAATTTTGCAGGTTAAATTGTCGGAAATAACGAGTACTCACATCCAGGAGCAGGGTGGCAGCCTTGACGTCGTCCTTCTTGGCGGCGATGTGCAGCGCAGGCAGCCGGACTTTGCCGCGAGTGTCGCTCTCGAGGAGCACGGCCACCACCTTGTCGTGGCCCTGCTGCATGGCCACCGCCAACGGAGTGAAGCCATCCTCGGTGGCCAGGCTCTGGTTAGCTCCGTTGGACAGCAGCAGCCTCACCACAGCATCGTGGTTCTCCTGGGCGGCCATGTAGAGGGGCGTAAACCCGTTCTGGGACTGCACATTCACCGAGGCGTTGTGCTCCAGCAGCAACTTTACCACCTCCTCCTGCCCAGCCAACGAGGCGATGTGGAGTGCCGTGTTTCCCTTCTTAGTGGCACTATCCACGAGCGCTCCACGACGCAACAGCTCCGAGACGACATGGATGTGGCCATCCTTGGAGGCCAGGTGCAGGGCATTCAAGCCGTTCTAATTGGAAAATCAGATGCTTATTGGCCAGCACACTTATTATGAAGATTTTCTTTGGACTTACCGCATTGCTGGTATTGATGTCAATGTTATTCTTCAAATGCTCGAGCACGCGCTCCAAGTTGCCGGCGCGAGCGGCACGCAGGAAGGAAGTATTTCCATCGCCCTGTGAGTACACAAATTTTAATATTTTATGAAGGGGAATTTTGATATAAAAATACTTTATATATTTGTTATTCCCGGCTAAAAGTAACTCTGATAAAGAATCAATTTGAGATTTACCAAACCCACTTTCCGCTTTCAAAAGATAATAGGTTCTCTTGGAAAAAACTCTAATTTAAGTTCAAGTCGACAAGTATTTCTCTATAAATAGTACTCTCTAAAAAAGGGGAAATTCAGGGAAATAAATAATGGTTTTCGGGCTGAAAATTAGCACTTATTTTCGCACAAGTATCTTAAGAAGGCAAAGGTCATCAAGAAGTAATTGCTTGCCGACTTATCAACCGCAATGCAATCCATCTTCACCAAGTTTCCGCTCAGCAGGAAAACTTTCCATCTCTTTTTAAGGTACGAGTAGTTGCGTGCCAGCTGCGTATCCATCACCTGGTGGGTGTGGGTGCACTTGGAGTTTTATTGATCGTTGCTAGGTTGCGCAACTCCAAGTTTGGTGCCCCTGCTTCGAGTGCGATGGTTACATATCGTTATAATGCACCTGTCCGTTTCCTCAAGTTCAACTCGCGACGGTCAAGGCGAGGGGTCACCGTTCAGCCGTTTTCCATTTTCCGGCCTTCGGCGCAGGTGTACGGGTAATTCGGTATAATGGCCAACGCCCACCCAACGGGCACCCACTCCACCCGCGCTCAGCTGTCGCTTCCACAGCACTCTGGGGTTGGCTGCCAACCTTATTTTGTTTATGTTTTCTCCCCCCTCGGCGCTGGCAGGATTCGATGTCGAAAATGACGTCATGTCGCGTCTAAAAACTGCAACTGGAAGTCGGCAAATCGGACTTGCTAGCGGTGAACTTTTCGCACTGGAAGTTAGCGAATTTCGCACACACGACGACGACGCCACTGGAGAGTGACCGCAGCTCAGACGCCGCCAGAGACTCGCTTCCTGGGCGTCAAGCCCCTCAATAGCCCCCCATCCCATGCACCACCCAACGCCCCCTTTGGCAAACAAGGAAGTGTGTGAAGGATATACAGAAGCGGCCCAATAGAAGAACTCATTTCATATGCCCTGGGCAAACAAACGAATTGAAAAGGTGCCTGTTTGCCCCGACTATACTTCCTGAAGTCTGTTTGCTCGACTGCACAGGGGAAAATGGGTTTCTACAGGGTTTTAGTTACTTTCTGCAATGCTTTAAATATAATTAGGTGTACTTTTATATCAATATGATTTTATAACTATTTAATTATGTTTTTTACTATATTATTCAGGGGTTTCCCTAAGTCATTAGACATTTTGCTGTCGATTAACTTGATTTAAATGGTTTTATAACCAGTTATGGTTAATTAGTTTATAGAAAGACCTTGATAGATTTTCCAACCAATTTTTAACATCTCGGACATTCTAATATGTACTGTATCAAATCGTTATTATATGATATAAATATATTATTATTTGATAGCTTGCCAAACTTCTTCTTTCCTACTAAACACTAGGGCTTTTTTAATGGTTTTTAATAAAATATTATTGATTTGATAGTAATAATAATAATAATTAAAACATATCCCTAAAAGAGAAGCCTAAGAAAGTTTATATAAAAAGATAAAGGAAATACATAAATTTTAATCTAAATCATTAGTTTATATGTCTGACATCTTAATACTACATATCCAGAATATACAAATAAAAATTTGTAGATCATTCTTTTAAGAACTCTAATTTAAAATCTATATTCTATTCAAGTTTTATTCGTTTTCCTCCACAAAAATTCTCTGTCTGAAATCAGAAATGTCGGAAGGTTATACTCATACGATTATGTTATTTTTTCTCCGTGAGGGGACGAGGTGGCTCACAGACATGGGCCAAAAGTTCAAAGGTTCTTGGGCTCGGCCTCGCCCCCGCTTTCGTCATTGTATAACGAGGAGCTCAACTCGGGCAAATTGAGTGCTCGTTCAAAGGAGTTTCGCCTTGAAGAGGAAGTGGATTCGCTTTGAACTTGTGTGGCCATGTTGCCACTGGGAAGAGTGCTTTACGGCCAATCGAAGTCCAAGTGGAGGTCCTTAACAGGAGCAACACATAATCTCTTAATGCCGCTGGCTGCTGCTCGAACAGCAGATGAAAAAGTGACTCATATTATGGATTTTTCCCCCATCTTGGCACGAATGTCGCATGTCATCATAAGGTTTAACCTAAATCTCGATTACCTTACACTGCTGCCAACAGCACACGCACGCACCACACCCAGTTCTGATTAAAGGGACACCACCAGACCTCCTGGTGCTGTGGTAGTGGTGCTAGTGGTTGCTGTGGCTCCAATTTGCCGCTGGTTAGTACAGCAATTATTTTTAGACCATTGTTCAGCTTAAAATGGGATATTGCCTGCAACGCCCACAAATCAAGTGGAGTGAAAAATCAATAAACTTCTTTGAGGAGGAAAAAACGCTTAACTACCCTTAAATTAACCAGGGAACCCCTTCTTTATAATGAAAAATATACAATAAGTCTTTGTAAAAGAGCTATTTAGCAGATTTTTCTCAATTGCTGCACTTTTTTAGGCAGACAACGAAAAATCGATAATCCGCAAAATGGACGCCAACATGGCTGCCCCCCAGAATCGCAGACGTTGAGCCCGAAAAGTGGGCTTTCCCCCCACTGAAACCCACTGAAACCCAAGTAGGAAAATGTATTGTACCTGAGCTCCATTTTCGGTGACCATTTTTTCGCAAATTAGAAAATGTCCGCTGTGCGTTTAAGTCTGCGATTAATTGGTGTAGAGAAATTGTGTAAGCGGCGGCGGCGGCGTATGTCGTCACTGCAGCTTAGTCATATTTTTCACTGGCCCAGGGACTTTTCCTCAGTCACAGGATATCGCGGAAAACTCACTTGCCTCGAGATTGCTCGAGACCTTCTCCTTTTTACGATTCTGAATTTTAAATGCACTCCTATCGATTTTTCCTTAGACTTTATGTAAGCTATATGTACACGGAGTGCATGAGTGTGCGAGGGTGTGTTCGTACGGCGACCGAGTCGGGTGTGTGCGTGTCAGTGTCGGTGTATGGGTGTATGGGTGTGCTCCTATGTCAGAGTGTGTGTGTGTGTGTCTGATTGGATTTTCTGGCTGCTCTCACACAGTCCCTTATGAATTCACGGTTTTTCGAGGAGCAGTTTTCGTTGCTGCCGTTTTCTTCGATGTTCAACTCCAGACTGGATGCGACAAGTCCTGCCGCGAGTGGTGGAAACTTCAACTGTCGCCGCAGCCAGGACTCTTCGAAGGACCTGCGCACTTGGCCGTTCCAATTGGACCGTCCACCCCCAGGAACTCGAGGGTTGCTCGACCGCTGGAAGCGGGAGTTCGAATGGAAGTCCCAGAAGAGAGACGGGCCCACAACCAAGGCCTCTCTCCCTACGTCCGGCACGTGCCCTTTGTTATTGTTGACGTTTTTATAGTCCCCAGAGCACGTGCTATAAAGGAAGTCACGGAACAGATCCCTATCGACGGTCTATTGTGAGCTTAATTGCATTGTTTTAAAGAAATTTTAGACGCTTAATGCTTTTCAAACTAGGATTTGATACGCTGTCTATCCTTGGTAACTTAAGCTGACAAATAAGACACCAGGAACGTCATTAATCATTACACAGTGGACACTCTAAAAGGAGGATTATTCTTTCATAATAATTAGTATTTTTTATAACTCTTTATATGCCAGTTTTCACAGAAACCATAAGCCTTTAAAAATTATCTAAAAGTATCTGGTAATATTATAGAGTACTTTGTTTATGGGTTTTTAATTTATCAATAAACAGAGATCAATTTGTTATGATTAATTCCAGAGATATAGATATATGAATATAAAAGTAATAATTATTAGGCACTAGTTAAAGAACTTTATTTTTTTTTTTTTAATAACATATTCTTAAATTCTTTTAATTGAGCATTCACTGTAACTTAATTTTAAGGGTAGTATTTTTCTAGTTTTAAGAACGTAACATTTTTCAACTTTTAAGCTCAAAATCTATAAAGTCATTAAGTATCATTTTCCACCCCTTTCCTTATAAGAAACCAGTTTTAATGTCGTTGTAACAAATTTGTAACATGTATTTGGCATTCAAACAAAAAGGACAGTTCCTGTGTGCTTGCCAGGGATGTAAAACAAATAAGATTTGGGGTTTTATTCAGTTTAACTACAGATATCAATATAAACCAGTCCCAGCTGTGAACATTTGTAAACTTCATGTTCTGCTTAGAGCTCACTTTGATATTTGTTTTGCAATCCAATAAGAATGACGAGCGCCACACCCTAGTTCCTACTACAAATATTTAAGTAGCTGTAGTTATACGACCCGGGCTATAACTATCCTTAAAAGACCCACATTAATCACGCCGTCATTGCGCGCACAATAGAATCCGGGGCATTAAGTTTCACCGACAGTTTCAGTTAGCACATTAGACTAATTAGCCAAGTACACACGAAATCACATGGGAATGGACGAGTGGTCCTACCCCTAGATAATCTGCCGACCCGAAACTCTGTTGACCAAGAGTAAATAAAGGCCGGGCCGAGTGAGTACAGAGAATCCACAGTTGGTTGGCGGCTGACGGATGATGGACTTCGGTCATCCAGTCGGAATCCTTCCAGTTGGGGATTAGCCTCGGCGCAGACGCGCCGCTCGCCTGGACTTTGTTTACTTCCCTTTTCGAACTCGCGATTTGGTGAGAGAGAGCAGTTCGAAATCACACCCCGAAACCCACCCCCTTAAAGGTCGAAAATCCCAATCGGATGCGTATGCATTCCCAGTCACGTTGTGCCAAGTAAGGCGAAGCGGGCCCAGTGCCATTAATTCTGCTTCTTAGACAGGAAACCCACCCCTCTCCGGGGTGAAACCACCCCTCTGAGGGATTGCATAAAATTGCATTTCAAATTGCATCGTGACCGGGACAAATTGTGCAGTAAACAAAGGTATGGGTGTGCGTGAATCACGTTGCAGGTAATTAACTGGGGTAAATGCATTCAGCCATGGGCCGGTGGCAAGGTGGCAGCCACATTTTGAATTTAATTAAAGAGCTTCCCCTTTTTCCGGTTCTTGAATGTCGCCCTTAAGTCCATTCGCTTGGCCTTATCGCCCGGCCAAGTTTCGCCTGTTTGTTTGGTTTTCACCAAGCGAAGGGGTTTCCCGGTCGCACTTTAAAGCCAAAAGCCCAAGAGCTGGGCTCTCACAGGGTTGGCCAGAAACCAAATGGCTGGTTCGCATGTCACCCGAGGAGTGCCTCCTGCAGTGTTTATATACCCTCCCTTTGCTTGGATATTGTCATTTGTGTGTTGCTTAATTAATAATTCAAAAGCTTCTACTTTCTACCACAATTGATAGCAGGTAATTGATAGATTTTTAATTACTTTGCTTTCCTGGGGCAGTTTAAGATTGCATAAAGCCCGAGGGAAATGTGCAAATGGCATACCATTTACAGCAAGTGGAATGTGAATATAAATTAAAGCAAATGTTTGTTTTATATTCAGGGGAATATAATAAAAAAATTGTGTAAATATGAAAACTTAGGGCATATAAGAACTACAAATGTTCTGTAATTTTTTGCAATTGATTTTGAAAAGTTAAAATGAATGGAATTTCTGCGGACCACTTTGTTTTCCTTTAAATTTCCTTTAACATATCTTAATATGCAACAAATCTGTGCACAAAAAGCTTTTTAGACAGGAATTTTTCTGATCTTATTTCAATTATTTCAATTTATTTCCATAGAAGAGTATCCATATGTCGATCACGTTAGAATTTCTTGAGTTCTCCCCGCATTTAAGTTAATATTTGCTTTAGCATCGCTGTAGCTGTGGCCTGTCGGCAGCAATATGATATTCCGAGGGCCCACCCCAGAGCCCCTTAAAAAACAAGGTGGCAGGAATGTTTCGGGGCAATGCCTTAAGTAAATTACCAGCTAGATGAGCTGATTGCCCATAATTCCGACGACCTCAAAAAACGCAACGAAAATTGAGCACGCCAAAATATGGCTATATCGTGGGTAATTTCTGGGAAATGAGGGCGCGAAATGGGAAATGGAAACATTTTCACCGTGTTCAGTTCACTGCACTGGGGGGTCGGAAAATGGTGGAAAATAGGGAAAAGGTAAACGGAGCACGCACAAATTATGAAAAATGTAAAATTCCTCGCACGAGTCGCTGGCCAATTTGGTTGGCGGAATATTTGTATTTATAGGGCTGCCTAAAACAGATGCTAGCTTGTATTTTTTTTTTGTTGGGGGCTAGCCGCCGCTCTCCGCCGAATTACATAAATTGAGTCCAAGGTGTCGCCAACTTACGCCTAAACTCTGCAGCGACGGGAAGCGTTTCTTCAGCGTCTCCATTTGCCCAGATCTCCTCCCTGTTTATCCAGAGAAGCACCTCAACTGGCGGGCCAATAAATTGAAATATATACGCGTATATATCTAGATATTGTCTAGAGGGCCTCACGCGGCAGCCGCACCGAGCGATTTGAGTCGTTTTCTGAATTATTTTCGAATGCGCCCCGTCGGACGAGAGGCCCCAGAACAGAATAGAATAAAATAGATCTGAGAGCGGAGACCGCGCCAAAGTAAAGAGTGAGGCAAAGAGCATATTTAGCCAGTACATTTAGCCAATTGGCTATTTATAAAGGCCAAACAGGCCGAGAAGATTGCGAAAAGAGCTTTTAGCTGTGCGTCGACCTCAGGACTTCTCGGTTTATGGAAACGCCAGGCATCCGGGCGCCAGCAGGAGTTGTTAATGCCCCCGCAAGGACAACGGAAGCGCAGTGCCCGCCGATGACTCACTTGGCATTGGACGGAGTCAGTCCAAGGATTACTATTGCGTCATCGCTGGGTCTGAGCAGGAGTTATTCTCCTCAAGATGTGACTACCACAAACTGCAACTGATGAACCGAAAAGTTGTGATTCATGTGCAACTTTCAAGGATGATTTATGTCAGTGCAGATGCTGGCGATATTATAATGGCCTTAGTTATCAGAGGTGACCTCAACTGGGTTTTCATATCGTTCATATCGTATTCAACATCTAGAAGTTGATATATGTTACAGGCTATTAAGATCTATAGTCATGGATGACAGTTATCTTAATTTCGAAGCGAGTTATTTGCATACTAGTACCTAACCAGACTAAAATTTTATAGAAATAAACCTTTGCTATTAGAGGTGACCTCAACTGGGTTTTCATATCGTTCATATCGTATTCAACATCTTGAAGTTGATATATGCTACAGGCTATTAGGATCTATAATTGTTGCAGACATTTATCTTAATTTCGAAGCGAGCTATTTACATACTAGTACCTAACCAGACTAAAATTTTATAGAAATAAACATTTGCTTTCAGAGGTGACCTCAACTGGGTTTTCATATCGTTTATATCGTACACAACATCTAGAAGTTGATATATGCTACAGGCTATTAGGATCTATAATCATGGAAGGCACTTATCTTGATTTTGAAGCGAGCTATTTACCTCACCAGACTAAAATTTTATAGAAATTAAAGCCACAAGTCAGAAAAGGTATGGTCAATGGTACTTCCTTCATTTGAAATGTATATTCATACTTTTTTACACCTTCCCACCCCTTCGGCGAGTGGAAAGAGTTCTCCATAAAAGCATTAGAGAAAATGTGGATACATAAAAATATGAACCCGCCTGTAAAAGTTATTCGAACTTTTACGACTGCATCCTATCCTTTCAACCAATTAGGTGGTGACCTCTAGTTTCGCCCCTTTGAGCCTTCCCAGATCACGTGACTCTATTATCTATATTAACGGGTTCAACCCGCTCCCCGGTTTCCTATGATGTAATCCCGGAAAGGTCTACTCACCGCACTCTGGTGTCCTGTGGGGCAATGTTCGTGCTTGTTGCCACTGTGGTGATGGTGCTGTTGCTGCTGCTTGTTGTTGGCACCGCCAGCTCCTCCCTCGTGGTGGAAGACCTGCTCATGCTGGTGCTGGAAGTATTCGTAGTGGCCAACATGATCCGGATGGTGTTCCGTCGGCGGCGAGTGTATCTGCGAGGGCGGGCTGTGATGTTGCGTCTTGGGGGCGTGTCCGGTGGTGGTGTGATGCGTTTGCTTGTGCGGATGGGCCGCGGAGGTAGTGCCGCCGGCATGATGACCGCCGCCGGAGTGGTGTCCATGGTGTCCATGACCGTGGTGGTGGTTGTGGGTGGGGGGCGAAGGCATGTTGTGCCCGCTGTGGGGCAGATGCGACGTGTGTTGCACACCCACCTGATGGCCATGGTGGTGGGGAACATGACCTTGCGAAGCCTCCATCAGGGTGGGCTGGATGTGGGTCACAAACTGAGCCATCTTGACGAGACCTTCGACTGCGGCTCCCTGACTTTATTTTATATTTTTTAGGGGGCTTAGGTAACACTTGTTTAGCTTTTCACTGCTCCACGAAGGGGCTGGGAGGGTAGCCCCGCTATATGTATCCCAGAAGTGGGAGTGGGCAGCACGGAACACACTCACTGGCACTCACTTTCTCTCAGGGACTTGTGGACGCGATGGAGCAGACGGCGGCGATAGGGGATCTAGGCTCGGAGCGTGGACAACCTTCTCGCAGGAGCAATGTCAAATGACTGACTGGCAAGCAGCCTAGGACCAGCAGCTATCCCAGTTGTGCCTTAGATGCCACGGGACTTTCCACCCCCCAGCCATCCAGCCATCGAGCCACCCGCCAAGGCACCACCCGAGCCACTTCGGCTCCGCGTCGGGCTCAGCTCGGCGTCCTGCCTGGCGGAAGAGCTTTAACCGGACCCAGTTTTATGCGCCTGGCTGATAAGAGAAGCCCCGCTCCCCTTCCTTCTCTGCCTCCACTGCCTCCCACCGATGACGCTGGCTTTGGATGGTTGCGGATGCTGATTTAATGATGCCTTCCTGCCCTGCTCCGCCGCACTCTGCTCTTTATCTAGCTGGCTGTCAACTGTGTCACGGACTCCCAATTCGTTTTGCTGGAGATTGCTGTGTATATACCACTCACTCTGTTATTTTTAACGCGTCCAGTGAAACATGCTCCATCTATTTGTGTCAAGCGCAAAAGTATGCTCCCATTTTCAAGGGCCTAACAGGTGGCAGGCGAAGCTATCGACTAGGTCATACTGTTGGAAAAATCTAGGTAGGGTAGGGAGATAGATATGATTTATGGGACTAATGATCTATGGGACTAATGATATATATATAAATAATAATAAAAAAATAATAATTAATAGGTTTAATAATGATAAAAGATTAATAATTAGATTTTATATTTCTTCAAAGAAGAAATTTTGTCAGTTTTATCTTTTTTGTTTGCAAATTTTCAAAATTATTTATTGTGCCTTCATATTCAAAGAAGACTTTGTGTAAATTTGTATTTATATTTCAAAATTCCTACTACTCAAGCTTAAATCAAACTTTATCGAATTAGTAAATAATATGTGGGGTGTCTAGAAGGCTTAAGGCACCCTTCTAACATATATCTTTTTAACGTTGCGCCTAATATACCCTTGAACTCTTTTCTCTGCATACATTGCCGAAAAAAACATTGCCTTACGTTGTTTACGCTGAGAGCTTTAATCCTTACGTCATTTGACGAAGCTTACGGCGAGTTGTAGGTACGTTTTACGGTGCTTTTAGAGTAGGGTATTTAACGGGGTACATTGCATTCCCAGAAAAGGGGGTGTGTCTCCGTTATGACAACCTATAATAAACATGTTTTAAAATGTTTAAAATGTAAAATGAAAAAAAATTGTCATTTAAAATAATCTTAATGATTCTTTGCAAACAAATTTCAAGCTTTTAAATATGTTTTCGATACTAAACTATCACATGTGCATATTAGAAAAGCACTAAAAAAAAACTATGATCCCTTTTAAAACATAGCTTTACTACATACATAACTCTACCCAAATGCTCAAATGGTAGCGCATACGATGTTCGAGATTATTCCCTTATCTCCCCCTGCTGCATGTATGTACCCAGGGATGTGCATATGTTTGTGGTACGTGTGTCACCGCGGACGCCAGAGTCTGTAGCTTTGTGGCTGCTGCTGTCAGCGCAGCAAAGTCCAATGTCCAAAGCGTCGCTGCTCGGCGAGCCGCCATGTACAAATATCGCTGTACCGGTGCACCGCCAACTCGTTTGGATCATTTTGCTACCAGCCCCCGACGAGTTAGCACGGCGACCTAGTTAAATTTAAATAAAGCGAGACAATAAACTCATAACCCAATGGCGTTCCTCAACAAGGTGAGCATATCAGTTCACATTTGCAGGGAGAAAGTGAAAAACAACGCAGACAGAAAATGCGGGGGTTCAAAGTTCTGTGTAGTGACGACAGCAACTGTTGATCGTCTGCTATTCGTACGTATGTCATATGTATATATATACATATTTACATATGTATGTGTGCTATATCTTTCGTAAACACATTTGTTGTTGCTTATCTGCCAGCAGTCTTCTGTACTTTGCCCCCCTCGGAAATTATTATTAGCGGCGTCTAACGGCGAATTCTTTGCACTCGATTTGAATTGGAATGCGAACTTTATTCCCTGATATAACCTTTAATCAATTGTTAATGCGAAAACATTATAATTAGTGAAATTGTCAAAAAGCTAAATGTGAAATTTAAAAATACTTTCACTGATTATTGTTATATAAATATCTATGTAAACTTCACTCTGAAATAATTTTGTTTTAAAAGAACTTCCATTAAAGCAAATAAGTTGATAAATTCCACATGACAAAAATCTTAGTCGCAAATTCCATGTATTGCGTAGGCTCCAATTTGTGATCATATCTCTTATATATTCTGGATTATTTGTGTTGCTGATAAACACAGCTAGCTGCGCCCGCCCTGCGCCAGCTGGTGGCCCAAAGTCGCGCCTACGCCGCCGTCTCTCATGTTTCGCCCAATGGCACCTCCTTCGCCCTCACCGAGGAGCAGCAGCAGCTGCAGGAGCTGGCCCGCAAGTTCACCCGCGAGGAGATCATCCCAGTGGCCGCCCAATACGACAAGAGCGGCGAGTACCCGTGGCCCATCATCAAGAAGGCTTGGGAGCTGGGCTTGATGAACAACCACATTCCCGCTGATCTGGGTGGCATGGATCTCGATGTGTTCACCACCTGCCTGACGGCCGAGGAGCTGGCCTACGGCTGCACCGGCATTATGACCGCCCTGGAGGCCAGTGGTCTGGGCGTAAGTGATATTCTTTGAAAAGACTCACCGATAGATGTTCTAAATCCTCTCGTCTGGCGTAGCAAACACCTGTGATCTTGTCCGGTAACAAGGAGCAGAAGAAGAAGTACCTGGGTCGTCTGCTGGAGGAGCCGCTGGTGGCTGCCTACGGTGTCACAGAGCCCGGAGCAGGATCCGATGTGAGCGGGATCAAGACGCGCGCCGAGAAGAAGGGCGATGAGTGGATCATCAATGGCCAGAAGATGTGGATCACCAACGGAGGCGTGGCCAACTGGTACTTCGTGCTGGCCCGCACCAATCCCGATCCCAAGTGCCCGCCCAGCAAGGCCTTCACCGGTTTCATTGTGGAGCGCGATTCTCCTGGTCTGACGCCCGGTCGCAAGGAGATGAACATGGGACAGCGCGCCTCCGACACACGTGGCATCACCTTCGAGGACGTGCGTGTGCCCAAGGAGAATGTGCTGATTGGCGAGGGTGCCGGCTTCAAGATTGCCATGGGCACCTTCGACAAGACCCGTCCCCCAGTGGCCGCCGGTGCCGTGGGCCTGGCTCAGCGCTGTATGGATGAGGCTCTTAAGTACGCGCTGGAGCGCAAGACCTTTGGAGTGCCCATCGCTTACCACCAGGCTGTGCAGTTTATGCTTGCGGATATGGCCATCGGTGTGGAGACTTCCCGCCTGGCGTGGCGTCTGTCCGCCTGGGAAATCGACCAAGGCCGCCGCAACAGCTACTACGCCTCCATCGCCAAGTGCCATGCCGCTGATATGGCCAACAAGATTGCCTCCGATGCCGTCCAGATCTTCGGCGGCAACGGCTTCAATAGCGAATATCCCGTGGAGAAGCTGATGCGTGATGCCAAGATCTACCAGATCTACGAGGGAACCTCCCAGATCCAGCGCCTCATCATCTCGCGAAACATGTACGAGGCCGCCAAGGGAGGTGCCTAAGGCATTACTTCCAAGGATACCTCATCACCACCATTCAATTCATCCGCTCATGCTCATTTTTAGGCCACATTCACAAATCCGATAAATAAAGTACAATAAGTAATAATTAAACCAAATAATTGAATGAATATCTCTTACCCTACCATGGGTAACATTAGATAGTTGAAAGTTAAACGTATTTCAAACAGTTTATTTAAGTATAGACAGGATAAGGAAATCGGGAATGCTTCACAGATACCATAAGTAGTTAATACATAGTGATCAAGTTGATTTCCTAGAATCACTTGCCCCTAAGAGTCTAGAGTCTAGTCTAGATCACTTTAGGTCTCATCAATATAAGCTATTCTTTGACCGCACGGCAAAGTATTTCGCCAGCTATCATCCATTGATAAGATAAGCCCAGTCTGTGGGGGCTAAGTGTTTGTCCTACTTAGACTCGACTATTTGACGCATTGGTATATACATACTAAAAGATAAGGCGTACTCACAAATCTTTGCTATATAATTGTCAAACATAAAAAACTAATCTCGGACTTAGTACAACAAAATTGTTCACACACGATGAGACTTCACTATAATAACGCTATTCCGTATCATTTTCACAAGCCAAAAGCTTAAGAATCCCTTTGTAGCGCCTGCCATTCTTCCGATTGTTTGACTTCATCAGCATCTTGGCCTTATCCCCGAACTGCAGCTGCCAAATTGACTGTAAGGTCTCCAAAGCTCCAGGCATGGAGAACACCTGTTCATCAATGGTTACTTCCAAGCGCCTGGGCAGCTGCTTCTGTTCTTCCAGTTTCTGGAGACGAGAGTCATCCAGAAGATTTGTACAATTAGTAGCCAGAATTGAGCGCAATTGAGGCAGTTCATCCAGAATATAGCCAAATGCAGTGCCACTCAATCTACCATTATCGCTAATATCCAGCCACTGAAGCTGCTTAGCCTTGCCCAAGTGTTGGGTAATCTTGTAGAGATGCGCATCACTTAATCCACAGCCGGCGAGTTCCACCCGAATGAATCGTTCGCACGTGCCGCCCTCAAAAAGCGTCACCAGAAGCTCACCCAATGCGAATCCACTGGCCTCGTCCAGGGGCCAACGCACATAGCTGAGATTCAACTGCTCCAATCGGCAACTGTTGAGCTGCTCCGTCAGCCGGCGGACACTCTGTTGTGTAAGCTGGTTAAAGCTGATATCGAAGCGGGTCAGTTGATTGAATGCCAGGTCGAAGTCCTGCAGTTCCGTCAACTCACACTGGGCAATTTTTAGTGAGGTTAGGGCACGACCAGCGGGACTGGCACAAAACTTATGTAATATCCTAATACTGGCGTTGCCAAACGGATTCTGGCTTAGGTTTAATTCCTCTAGGAGCTCTAGCTTATCCATGCCTTGACCGCAAAGCAGGGCCTCCAATCCTTGGTAGCCAATCGCATTACATTCCAGTCGCAGTGCCTTAAGTTGCAGTAACGTGGGCAGTGACTTGGCCAACTGCTGGCAACCCTCGTTGCCGATGAAGTTGCGGGAAAGATCCAAGACTGTTAGCCTTGCCTGATGCATGAGTGCCTTAAATATGGGCTCTGTTTGCGATGCCCGCATCCACAAACCAGAGAGCTCCAACATATGGGTATTCTGCGAACGTTCCAACAATAACTTTACTTTGTTGTCAATAGCTAGAATAGAGAATTCGTGGTTATTAATAAAGTATTTTATTCATTATTTAAAACATTCAAAATATTAACTTCTTCAAACTCTTGCTTACTTTTCTGAACTTGATGGCACATTTCCTCGTAGCGCTGCGAAAGCGGGGAGATTTTCCAATCCAGAATGGTGGTCATTAGCATGCTTTGCTCAAGAGCTACGCTAACCGGATCGGTTTCTTCGTAGGCAAATCCATCGGCAGTCTTAAGTCGTATAAGAGGTGTTATGCCCGTCAACCTAAAGGTTGTAATTAGATTTTGTACTAGGATCTTAGGCACTTCATTATTAATCTACTTACTTGTTATAGCGCCTTCCCGTCTCCTCGGCCAGCCAGCGCATGTTGATGTCCTGCAGCTTCTTACGTTCGATGGGAACCAGCAACAACTCGTCCTGGACTTTGACCTTAAAGGACACAGTAGTGGCCAAGACGGGTGTAGTTTGTACTTTAATGGGTGACGATTTGGCCGGGGAGATGAGCACCTGAATACTTGTGGTAGAGTCGGGTTCAATGGTGCGCAGACTTATCACCGAGGCAGCGCCATCCAGTGAGGACTCACTTCCACAGGGACTCTCGCTGCGGAACCGGCTGAATCCGCTGTCCATCAGTGTGGCTTGATGTTTTTTCCTGCTAGGAGCCGATGAACCGCTTTTATTGCTATTCATGCTGGAAGAGCGTGACAGCGTGAGCTTCCTCAACTGCTTCTGACGCTGAGAAGAGTCAATATCTTGCGTAGCCTGGAGCAGATCTTCTTCCCAGTTTATTGGCAGGGACAAGGCAGAGTCTTGCAGGTTCTCCTTGGAGGGGCGAGTGGTAAGGCCACCTGAGTTAATACGCTTGCGTTTACGTTCTGGGCCCACATCGTCAATCAGCCAGTTGTCCGCATCCACTTCGTCTTCGTCCAAGAACGCGGTTCGTTTTTGCTTGCTGCTACTGGTGGAAACGGGAGGATCATCGTTAAGGCGATTGGGTCTCTTCAGCTGAGCCATGACGCTCTTATATTCCTTGCTGGCACTTGGTTGGGAGGTGCTTCCCGATTTCCTAGCTCCGTATTCACTTCCTGAGCGATTGTGACTGAGGGATCTTCTTTGACTCTCTCGAAGAGCTTCTTCTTCATCCTCCTCCTCCTCGTCTGTTTGGCTCAGCCTCTCATCCCTGCTTGCCCTCATTACATTGGAATTAGTTAGAGGACGGGCATTCCGATCACTGCAGATTCCCACCTTGGAGAGCGTGCGAAGGAGTCGCTCTCGCAGTTGGGCATACTGAGCCTGCTCACCATCCACCAACTGAGCCGACTGGCGCCACTTGTCCAGGCCAGCAATGCACGTCTCATTGTAGTCCGTTCGCACAGTGGCATCAGCTCCACGGTCTAGCAAGAGCTCAGCCACATCTAGGAATCCATTGGAGCAGGCATCAAAGAGTGGAGTAATGCCATCGCAGCTGGTACCGCCTTTGTCGTTGATTGCCGACGCTGCTCCCTTATCCAGTAGCAGCTCCACAATCTCCCGGTAGCCGTGATTCGAGGCCTCATGAAGTGGCAGCCAACCAGCATGATCTCGCACATTAACCGTGTGTCCCTGGTCGATAAGCCGTCTGGCCAGCTCCAAGTTGCCCGATATGCACGCCTGGTGTAGCTGTGTTTCGCCCTTGTTATTCTTTTTGATGGTATATGATCTGCTTCCACGGGTGGCCCTCTGAGGACGGTGCTTCTCGCTTTCATCCAGATCACTAGCATCAGAATCGGTGAGCGTGTTTAGGTCGAAGTCATCGTCCCAGTCCGGAGTATTCTGTTGCACAGTGGGCTCTCCGGTTTCGGAATCTTCATCGTCTTCTTCCAAACCATCTTCCTGGGTCAAATCAATGCCCTTGGCTTTGGCCTCCGCCTCTAGGTTCTCGACTAGAACATGCATATTGTGTTTGAGCTCCAGGCGCCTCAGTCGCACCATCGCAATCTTCTCCAGCTTGCCCGACGAGCTGCCAGCCTTCTCTGCCTGGCGGAGAGCCTTCTGGTAAACATCATGGACGGTCCAAAAGGGATGATTCTGCTGGTCGCAAATCTCGGCAATGGTGCACAGTGTAGTAAAGGCCTCCGAGGGCACATCCTGGTTTACCTCGAACTCCTTCCATAGATACTCCAATGCCTTGTCGTACTGCCCGCTGTCCCGATAAGTCTGGTAGAGGCTCACGTAAATGGGGACGAGACTCTTGCCAGTCTCCTGATTTAGTTCTGCATTTTCCAACATTTTCTGGTAATAAATCAAAGCCTTCTCGTAGTTCAACAGGTGGCAGCAAGCATCGCCTAGTTTCTCGTACAACATCTTTAATTTGGCATAGTCGACGGAGCTGGTGAGCACAAGTTCATCCAGGGTCTGACAGATCTTTACAACGATCCTGAGCTGCTTCTCAATGCTCCCCCGATCGTTCTCATCCGGCGTGTTCTTCTTGTAGGCCTTTGTGAGTATCTGCTTGGTGCTGGCAAAGTCGCCCGCTTTGATCAGGATCTCCGCCTTGGTGATTAGCGTTTCGCAGATCTTCTTCACCTTGTTTGGCAGCCGTTTGGCCACATCCAAAGCCATATTGCAATAGCGCAGGGCCGCAGTTGCGTCGTTCTTTTTGCAGTTGTAGAGCAGGCTCATCGAAATGTAGCATAAATGGGTCAAATCCCACAGCTCGTGAGTTTTACTGATTTTAATAGCTTTGTCGATGTACTCGATGGATTCTTGGAGCGCCTCCATGTGCTCTTTCACCACTCCGATGTTTAGGTAACAGCGGGCTTGCATATCGATCTGCTCCAGCTTCGAAATCTTGCCAGAGAGTCTATAAAGTATGGGATTTAAGTAATAGGGTTTTAAAAATCGTAATTTATTTTATAAGCTTACTCCTTTATAAGTAGGAGACTACGCAGAAAGCTTTTCTCCGCCTGCTTCAGCTGATCCATGGCTCCCGAGGCAGAACTTTCGGCAAGACTCTGGCCATGCAGAAGATGCACGCGACCAAGAGTGGCATACGCTCGTTGCTCCTCCACCTGGTTCTTCAGGCGCTTAGCAATCTCTGCAGGAAAAGGTTAAGCGGTCAGTTGGGGTAACTTTTTAGCTGTTTCATCAACTCACTCAGGTAGTCGTTGATGTGATCCTTGGCGGCGTCATAGTCGCAGAGCAGGGTGAACATTTCGCCCACCATTCGCTTGGCCTTGGCCGTCTCCAGTTCCTTCCCCATGCTGGCGTAGATCTGCGCCTCCTGGAGGTATTCCTTGACAGCATCGCCGTATTTTCCCTGTTGATTGTAGAAGTCGCCCAACTGATTGCAGCTGACAGCCACCTGCTCCCGGTTGCCGTCGCTGCGCGCCTTCTCCTTGCGCTTGAGGAAGCGCCGCTCATCCATTCTCTTATTTTAAGTTATTAAATTATCTCCATATATATAAAACATCAGACAAACAGGACAAAATAATTGAATAAATATTTCACAAAGATCGATAGTTCGATTTCAGTTGGTACTATCGATTGTTTAAGAACTATCACGATAATATCGGCGCATGTACTCAACAGAAGTCATCTTGTTTGACACTTTTTCCGTTTTTATATTTTACATTAAATTATTATATTTTTAAGCCTGAAGACATGCCATTGAAAAATATGAATTTTAAAAAATACATTAATAAATTAAGTGAATGAGAATTCCCTTCACTTTTGAATTATTTGATTTGACAAATACCCCCATTTTTTACAAATTAGTATATGTCGATTCTATCGCGTAAGCAAAAAAAAATATCGATGGTGGCACTATCGATATTTTGACATCTCTAGGCGACCGCCGTTTTTTTCCGTTGATTTGATTTTTTTCAAAAATGGAAAACAGTAAAACATTGTGAAATTTATAAAAATGTATAAAATATGTTTACGTAATTAAATATTCATATATTTTTATGTGTAGGACTTAATAAATAATGCAGGGCTTTCTTAAAACCTTTTTAAAAAATATTAAAACAAAATTCTGAATAAAGGTGTCAGATATCTGGAGTATATCTGTTCTAAACTTATAAAATCTAGTATTTAGCCTCAAAACTTAAAACTGTTAAGACAAACAAGATATATAAATAAAAGATCTTTCAATGTGAAAATCATGGTGTGTGCTAAAAATTAAGAAAGTTATATAAATTTTTATTATATTTTCCGCTTGTTCCTATGACAGCTATATGATATACATAGTCGTCTGATATTTATAAAAATAGTTCCATGACTTTGAAAATATTATTTCTTAGAGTGATGGAAACTTTTGTACTTAAAATTATCATAGCCTGCAAGGCTATAAGAACTTGATCCGCCCACCGATGCCCAATCCAGTAAATAAATCTCTAGATCTAATATCTTGGTTAATGGGCTCCTGACGTCACAACCATGATCTTCAGATATTTACATTAGGAATGCAAAAATGTCAAGTGTTTGGAAGAAAAGAATACTTTTCGGGGACCCAATTCGAATTTTAAACTCGTTATCTCTGCAGTTCTTTGGCCCGCTTTGTCTTTGTCGCGGTGCTCAGCATTTATGTTAACAAGACTCGGCCGAAAACGGGTTAACGAAAATTAATCAAAGCCCCTGCTTAAAGCCACGGTCGGACGGCACTTGGCGACGTTTGGCTCGTTGTCAGCTTGGACTGTCGACCAGTTGAGTGCGAGTCTCTGAAATTGAATTAATTTTCGTACATTTTGCATTCGCATGGGTTTATTTTTATTTTATTATCTAAATCCTATTTATTTGGCTTAAGATTAATAATTCATGAGTATTTTGCCATTATGATAAACTAGTGGTGTTACATCAATAACACATATTTACAAGTCTCGAATATGTCACACTAATGGAAACCCCTTAATTCTTGTTCCAATTCCGGTAAACATCGAAGGCACTTTTAGGTCTAGTCGTTGTGGTTCTATTGTGGCCAAAATCATAGGAAAGAACGGTTTTTGCTGCGGTTTTTATCTTGTTCTCCTGATATTTGGCAAAGTATGGACTGCTGGTGGTGGCATTGCTTTGATTGGAGATTATTGAGCTGGTGGTTTTTGTGTTTGGAGCGGGAGCAATGGTGGTCTTATCAAACTTGGCTTTGTATTTCTGAAAGAACGGATGATCAAAGGGATCTTTCGTGGTGGCACTCTTTTTCGTTGTTGGCGTTGAAGTAAATAGATAGGGCCTTGGTGTGGTGCTTCCTTGGCGAGTGGTCGGTGCTGAATAACGAGTGGTGGACCTTGTTGTTGCAGGTTGGTGAGTAGTGGGTGTTCGACGAGTGGTTGTGGTTGAACGAGTAGGTTGTGTTGTGCGCTTAGTGGTTTTATTTACTTCTTTGTAATGGTATGGAGACCTTGTCGTAGGAGGAATTGTTGGTGTATAACGAGGTGTGGTCTTGGTTGTTGAAATTGGCCGAGAAGTGGGTAAATATACAGCGGCATTACGGGTAGAATTCTTGGTTGGTGTAGTAGGCGAAATATACCGAGTGGTCGTAATTGGTCGTAATGTAATTGGGCGTGAAGTTGTAATTGGGCGAGTTGTGGGCTTGCTTACTGTTGTATATCGGGTTGAAGTCGAAGGAGTTGTGTGTCTCGTTGTTGTTGAATATTTTTGGTGAGTTGTTGAACTGAATCTTATAGTTGGGCGAGTCGTAGTTGTGGGACGAGTGGTTGGACGGGTGGTTGGACGAGTGGTTGGACTAGTTGTTGGCCGATACGTTGAAAAAATTGTGTGTCTCGTTGTTGTTGAGTATTGTTGGTGAGTTGTTGAGCCGAATCGAATATCTGGGCGAGTCGTAGTAATTATACGAGTAGTTGGACGAGTGGTTGGTCGAGTGGTTGGACGAGTAGTTGGACGAGTGGTTGGTCGAGTAGTTGGACGCGTGGTTGGGCGCGTGGTTGGACGAGTGGTTGTACGAACAGTTGGCCGAGTAGTTTTCCCAATAGTTGGATAAATACTTGGCCTATTAGTTGTCATTGATCGAGTTGTTTTTGGATGTGCAGGGGTCTTCGTGGTGGCTGTGTAGTGGCTACCACTTCCCGTTATCGTGGGCTTAGCGGTCGTGGTTGTTTTTCCTACAGAAGTTTGCCATGACCATAACGGCAAATTAGTTGTTTTGGCCGTAGTTGAGACTGGTTTCTGTGCGGCTGCTGTCAAGGGTCTTCCCGTGGTTGTTGTAACAGATTGCTTTGTAATACTTGTTGAACTTATGGGCTGCCTTGTACTTGACGTAGCTGGTGCTGCCGTAGAAGTGGCCGTAAACTTAATCACCTCGTTGCGGAAGCTGTCGCTGCTGACATAGGGTCTGTTGACCGCCTGAGGGGGCTTAGACGGGCCTGGGCTCGAGGGCTTTGGCTTTGGCTTGGTCTGGGTCTTGATGGGTGCTTGAGCAGGTACTATTGGCTTGCTAAGTAGACTGAGGAATGGGTTCTGGGCATAGTCTCCTATGCTGTCATGGGGTTGGGTCTCCTCGGCGGCGTGCGAGGTGATGACTGAGTGTGGGATTGAGGCAGGCGCCTTAAGGAAGGGATTGTGATCGAAGTTAGGTTTCTGAGTTGCATAAATGGCACTGGCTTGGGTGGGAGCGGGTTTATCCCTAACATGATGAGTTGAGGAAATCCTTTCCTTATTTAAAAACGGATTGGTGGCATAGAGTTTATTGCTTGGCGGCTGTTTGGTTGGTGAAATATTCTGTGAAATTTTATTGGTAGCTTTGGTAGGCGGCACATGAGCTTGAGGTGGCTTAGCTGCTTGCTGAATTTGCAGGAAGGGATTTCCCGAATAGCTGTGGGTGGCGGCAATCCTCTGAACTGGCTGGAGCTTCACTTGGGGCTTCTCGCCGTAGGGACTAATCTTATCCGCTTCCGATATCTCATTTCCCTCGAAGCAGTCACTCAGCTGGGCCAGGCTCTGATCCCTGCAGTGTCCATTGTAAACGGTCCAGGCATTGAAGCCATCTCCTGAGAGACGAGTGTGCTCCTCGTGGATGGTGCGTATGCACTGGACATCGTCGGATATATCCGAGTCCAGCAGACGATCGCACTCAATATGGCAGGCTTTTCCACTGGTCTGGTCATGAGTGCACCAGTAAATATCGCTGATCTGGAAGAGCCCGTGATCCTCGCTTCCATCCGAGTTCAGTTTCCCCACGGCTGCTGTGTTGAAAGAGGACTCGTGCTGGGCTATGCAGACCCAAGTGGGAATCTCCCGCATGGGCATCTTGTGTCTATGGTAGAGCTCCTTGGCCAGTTCACAGCGACTGTAGATCTTTCCCTTTGGCTTCGGCGGAGCCTTCTTGACCAGCTCGTTACCCGTGGCTGGCTTAAGCCCTGCCTGTATCACGTCTTGGCCCTCAAAGCAGCTGGCTATGTCGGCTCGGGTCTTCTGCCTGCAGTGCCCATTGTAGACGGTCCAGGCGGTAAAGCCGTCCCCCGATATCCTGGTGTGCTCCTCGTGGATGGTTCGCACACACCTCACATCGTCCGAGATGTCCGAGTCCAGCAGCCGGCTGCAGTCGATGTGACAGCCCTTGCCGCCTCCCTGGTCATGGGTGCACCAGTAGAGATCGCTGATCTGGAACAGTCCGTGATCCGCACTACCGTCCGCGTTCAGGCGACCCACGGCGGCCGTATCGAACCGGGACTCATGCTCGGCGATGCACACCCAGGTGGCCAATTCCTGCATGGGAAACTTGTGTGAGAAATACAACTCTTGGGCTAATTCGCAGCGATTGTAAACTTTACCCGTGCGCGCTACCGTGTTTGCTGTGGTGTGGTACTGTTGTTGGTAGTGTGTCTGATAGTGTGCCTGATAGTGTGGCTGATACTGGGTTTGCTGCTTGTAATAAAAGGGATTGGCCGGGGTCTGACCCTTGAACCCGCCACCAATGGCATTGGGATGCTGCCTGGGAGGAGTGGGAACAGGAACAGCAACAGTAACAGCAGGAGCTGCGGGACGTGGCCGCAGGAAGGGATTCCCCTGATAGGCTCCCACATGGGTTACCTCACGTTGATAGTTAACAACTGGCGGAGCCGGGCGATAGTATTGATTTGCAGGACTCTGCTGCACCTGCACCTGTCCAAACTGATACGCATAGCTGACCTTGGGCTTCACAGGACCTCCGCCAATGGCGTTCGGATGGTGATGGTGATGATGCTGAGCCGGCGGCTTGGCGAAGCAGGCAGCCACCTGCTCGTAGTGCTGATTGAGGCAGTTCCTCTTGTACACCGTCCAGGCGTTGAAGCCATCTCCAGAGATCTGGGTGTGCTCCTGATGGATCCTTCTTATACACTGCACATCATCCACTATGTTGGAGTCCAGGAACTGATTGCAGGTAGCCTGGCAGCCCTTACCGGGCCGCTGCTCGTGGGTGCACCAGAAGAGATCGCTGATCTGGAAGAGCCCGTGATCCGCACTACCGTCCGCGTTCAGGCGACCCACGGCAGCGGTGTTGAAGGAGGACTCGTGCTGGGCTATGCACACCCAGGTGGGAATCTGGGGCATGGGCAGCTTGTGCTGGTAATACAGCTCCTGGGCCAACTCGCAGCGGTTGTAGATTTTACCCTGCACCTGGGTCTGGGTCACCTGGTGGTACGGAGCCACTTGATGGTAGCGATGAGCCACCTGGTGGTAGCTGTTGACCGGAACTTGCTGGGGCCTCTGGTAGGAAGCGGCCACCGAAAGAGCCGTGGTAACGCCACCACATCCTGCCACATAGGAGGCCGCATCCTGGCGACAGTAGGCGCCATAGGCCTGCCAAGCGGTGAAGCCATCTCCGCTGATCCTCAGGTGCTCCGCATAGATCTTCCGCACACACAGGACATCGTCGGCAATGTCGTCATCTCTCAGATTGGCACAGTTCAGGCCACAGCCCTTGCCCTGGCCGGGCGGGGAACACCAGTAGACATCACTGATCTGGAAGAGACCGTGCGAGCCACCGCCCAGTCCCGTCCCACCGCCAAAGGCGGCCGTGTTCAGGTCACTCGAGTGCTGGGCAATGCACACCAAGGTGGCCACCTGGGCGGCCGGAAGTCCAAACCGATGCTGCAGGGAATGGGCCAACTCGCAGCGATCGAAGATCTTGGCCGAGGCCAGAAGCGGGAGCAGTAGGATTACCGGCCACCTCCACATCTTGCCTGGTTCTGACACTCCCAAACCCAGAGCTATCACTCTTATATAGAACGGAGAACAGATCGCACAGAACACAATATATGGAGCAAGATCCTTGGCTCATTTAAAATTCTAATTTTCCACCAGCCACTTTTAGCGCGTGTCGCTCCAAGCTCCAAGCGATTTTTATACGCGATTTTAACAGCTGGACTGCGTGCGTTCGCGCGTTTCGTTGACGACTGAAATCTCCGGCGGTCGCATCTTCAGCCCAAAGTCAATTTGAATATGACGACGACGACGGCGACGCCGACTGGACGGTTGAGCGAGACAAACTGGTTGCTGGGGGTCTCTGGGCTATTGTGGCTATTGCATAATTACGGCGGCCAACGCTGGTAAAAAAAGGTTCTTCGACTCAAGAACCCAATAGATTAGAGGCGCGAATGACCAGAAATCTGTTGGCGGAGAACATGTCGAATCGGCCATAAAAAATTGGCTAGAAAGTTCTGCATTTGCTAAGCCATTAGCTGCTCATTTGCCTGAATTAATTAATTCGAAAAGTTTATGGGTTGGGAGCCGAGCGGTTTTCACGCGTTTTTAATCGCCTCGCAAGTCTCAATCAAGACATCGACTGACGCGATTCGCGACTGTCAATCAATCCGTTGCGACCCCGCCCCACGGAGTGTCTCAATCACATTGTAATGCAAACACCTTGGCTCGGCTTTGTTTGCCGTCCGGGTGAAATATTTTGTTTGCATCTCTCGGACTTGGCCAATAGAGGTTTTGATTTATTTTAGCCTTTTAACTTAGCCCCCGTTGCCTAAGCTTAAAACGCAGCTTAACAGTCAACTTGATGCAATATAAACGGTGGTTTAATTGCCACTTTTCGTGTGCAAATTGCTGGGCCGAAGATTGATTAATACCCGGGTTCCCTCATTAACTGGTCTTGAACTTGAGTCATTGCCAAAAAGACGGGAGGCGGCGGACGGATCAAGGCTTTAAGTATGCAAAGTGCTTTTTGTGGTTAGCATTGATTTCTGGCCAAGAAGACCTAAGAAAAAACCTTAGGCAATTTTTATAGGCAACTTGACATTTCAGGCTTAAACATTCCTAGTTAAAGCCATGAATTCCTCTTCTAAGAATCATTATATTACTACCAAATATTTCAGCCACATTTTGAGCCACAAATTTGTAGCAAATTCAAGCCCCAGCTTTTAACCAAAACTCCCTAATTAAAGCCACAAACAATTCGTTGAAATCATTAGGCTTCAAATTAAAACAACTTTTTTTTGTTTGTAGTAGTTTTTCTTGTTTTTTTTTCTTCTTTTAGTAAACGCTAAATCACAATACAATAGAATCACATTTAAAAAATAAATTATATACAAATTCGTAGACAAAAACTGCGTGTGTTACATCCATAATTATCATAATAGTATAACAAATACACTCTCAACAACAAGTACACCTCCATTGGGAGTATGGGTAATGTCTTACTTCACGGGCGGCTCCTCGACACGCCCCCTCTGATAGATATAGTATAGTAGGCTGATGACTGCCACGCCCATGCCACCGCACAAGGTACCCCAGTGGACCATATTGAGGGTTTTCAGGGAGTTAATCAGTTTCTTCTTGAAGAAGGCCACCATTTCGCCATTGAGTTTAATGCCCTGCGAAGAAAGCATAAGTACTAAGAGTTAGTTAAATTATTTTGGCCAGGATTAAGGACAACTAACCT
>VNKC01005267.1:0-24735 GCA_008042775.1 Drosophila pectinifera
GCCCGCCGATGCTGTGGCCTGGGTGGTTAGCGACTTCCAGCGCGAGTCCCTGCAGCCCTCGGCAGCCTACATCCCCACGACAGTAGCCCCACCGGGCTCCGGAGCTGGTGGCAAGAAGTCCGCCCAGTTGAATAACTTCACCCAGATGAAGGGCAAGAACCCGCCGGTAAGGAACATCACTGCCCTGACGCATTCGCTGAATGTGAACCTGACGCCCCCAAAGAACTTGAGTACTATCCACACGACGACGACGACAGCCTGGCCCGTGAACCTCAATGGGAATGGAAAGCCAACGAATCTCACCTCTCTGTCCCAGTCCACGGGCTCCTCGATCAAGAGGGCGCCCTCGTACACATTCTATGCTCCACGGGATCTGCTCATTCGCTCGTCCTTCATCCTGCACACTTCGCGGGATGTGCTGGAGTATCTGCAAACGTGGCTGGACATTAGTTATCCACTGACAAAGGTGGACTTTGTGGCGCTGCCTTCTCTGGATCGCAATATGATCTCATCCCTGGGACTGGTGACCCTGAAGACCTCGTTCCTAACGGATCCCAGTTCGATTACCTCGGAGCAGTACCAGTTCAGTGCCCTTCGAATTGCAGAGGCGATGGTGCGGCAGTTCTTCGGAGGGATTACCTCCCGCAAGGTGCTCAAGGATGTGTGGCTGTGGGAGGGACTGATCCAGTACTTGGGCATCCATACCTTGGCCCCGCTGCAGGAGAGCTGGCCCCTGAGAGAGATGTACCTGCTGAAGATGGCCACAGCGGCGCTGGATATCGACGCCATCCAAGGATGGGACAGCATTATGAATGGCACCAGCCACGACGGCAACAACGAGGAGTTCTTCGTCCAGAAGACGGCGGCCATCTTCTCCATGCTGCACACAGCCATCGGGGAGGATCGGTTCAGAGGATGCCTGGGCTCGTTCCTCAAGGTGAATCGGTTTAGGACCGCCGAACCAACGGATCTGTGGACCATTTGCACCAAGAAGGCCAACGGCTCGAAGAATATCAAGGACATGATGACCCTCTGGACACATCAGCCGGGCTTTCCCCTGCTTACCGTCACCAAAATGGGCAACAGCATATCCATCTCCCAGCGGCCCTTTCGGCCAGCCGAATTCCTGGCTATCCACGATGATTCCTACGACGGGAACAACTACAACAAGACGTCGTTGAATGCCACGGACATGCCCGTCACTGTGCCGCCCACCACGCAGGGCAGCAAGCACAAGGCTGCCACGCACATGAAGTGGATCTTCCCGGTCACATATGTGACGGATATCAACAATGTCAGCGAGACCCTCTGGATGCAGAATGTGGATGGTGAGTCTGGCCAAGTTCTGTAACTATTTGATAATTCATTTCCTTGTCCTTCCCCAGTAACCTTCAATGTCCCCGAGAACGTCAAATGGATTAAGGTGAATGCCATCCAGAACGGTTATTACCGCGTGGTGTACAACGACGACAACTGGGCGAGTCTCATCGAGGAACTGGCCACCAATCCCAGACGCTTCAACAGCGAGGTAAGCTCTCTAGGAACTTAATTCAAGAACCAAAATTAAAGCCATTCTTGACCAGGATCGACTGGGCATGCTGTCGGACGCCTTCACGCTGTGCCATGCCAATCTGCTGCCCTGCGAGATCACCATGAACATGATCCAGTATCTGCCCAGCGAGACGCACTACGGACCCATGGCCTTGGCCTTGAGGCACCTGGAGAAGTGGCGGCGCATCCTCAAGTACTCCGAGTGCTTCCTGATGCTTAGCGAGTTCATCAAGATGAAGATCTCCACAGTGATGGAGAAGGTGGGCTGGTCGGACGACGGTGATGTGGCCACCAGGTGAGGAGTCAAATAATTTCAATCTTAAAGAAATTATTATAAGAAATTCAACTACATTAGGTTAATGCGTCCCGAGGTGCTCTTGGCATCGGTTCTGTGGGAGGACATAGACAGCATCACCAAGGCCAAGAACATGCTAAACCAGTATCTCTACTACAATGGTTCAGCCATTCCACCTAATCTCAGAGAGGTGACTATTACTTCTGCCACATCTTAATTGAGTTTCCTCTAAACACCTTATTCGTTTACCCTTCCGCAGGTGGTTTACACCGGCTCCATCCTGTCCGGAGAGTACATATACTGGCAGCACTGCTGGGAGCGCTTCGTGACCCTCCAGCGGACATCGGAAACGTTTGTGGAGCGTATGCAGCTGCTCCGTGCCTTGGGAAGGACCAAGGATGCCTGGCTCCAGAACCGGCTGCTGTCGCACGTGACAATGCTGCCCACCGAGGAGGTGGTGCAGGTGCTCAAGGCCATAGCCGGAACGCCGACGGGCGGGGCCATGGCCTGTCGCTTCCTGCAGGCCAAGTGGTTCGAGCTAGAGAAGCGCCTGGGGCCGGGCACGATCAGCTTTGCCAAGGTCATATCGGCCATTACCCAGTACGGAGCTACCAAGTTCGACTACGATGAGGTGAGCTTGCTTGTTCCTTTGGATCCGGAAGGTGTACCTAAATCTTACTCTTTATTTTCCCAGCTCAAGTCGCTGGTGCATCGCTTCGGCCGGGGCCACGGCATGTCCGTGCTGAACATGACCTTGAGCAGCGTGGCCTCCAACGTGGAGTGGGTGGCCCGGTCGCAGACGTCGCTGTACAAGTGGGTGGAGGGCAACCTGCACTCGCACCGATAGAGGAGGCGCCCCTGGAGGTCCGCGCACAGTTCTCTCTTCAGACTCATTTGTAATTATGTTCCTCTCTCAGACTCACGAGTCCAACGTGAACCTTGATTTCGCCGAGTTAACTAACACACACACTATGGATCTGTACTCTTTACCATATCATTGCCAGTTCGATCGATCTCCTTGGTTTTCTCTGTAGCTCTCCTATAATTTTAGTCCCTAGAGAGTATCGTCACTCAACTGTAAATTACGATTGCTAGGATCAAGCAGCGCTCCCATGCGGAGTCCATGTGTATATCTATCCCAGTGGAGGAAACCATTTCTAGCACATATGTATGTGGATATCTACAACTGAACATAAGGATCTATCTATATATGTATATTGTATATGTATGTATATTTTACAAAAACCGAAACAAAACAAAACCAGACATACTTAGAGCAATGGATAAATGTAGATTGTAAGCGAATAAGAACAAAGAACAAACATATTTTTTCATAAAAACTAAAACGAAACAAAACAACAGATGAGGCCCCTCCCTGAATCGATTAACTAATCGCTAATCAACCCATTCTAGTCACTGTATAGCATATTATGTATATTAGAATTAGTGAGCGGCCGGCTCGAGTGTGTGTATCCGTGTATGTGCGCATCGAAAATATCACAGAACTCTTCCTTTTGTCCCATAATAATTTACTTGTCCAACATAATCACCCTAGTAGATCTAACCAAGGCATCCTGCCTGACCAAGAGACCTAGGAAGCGCTTAAGAAAATATTTTATGATCAGTATTAGCTTCCACCCCTATAAGTCGGGATCAAATGTCCATTTTGTCCGCCAATCCATTATGTAAAGCATCTGCCCCGAACGTTCTCAAAATAAAAGCCTTAAAGCTGATAACCTCCAAGGTCGAATCAGTAAAGGCCACTTTCAGTGGGGGAACCAGTTTTAATCACCAAAACTTGTTCAGAACTATAAAAAAAATACATTTCTTAACTTAAATGCCAGTAATCGATTTAGCTTAACTTGATTGCAATGTGTTAACGATATTCTGCCATAGGTCCTAACTATCTTAAGTCATGAATTGTGGAGAAGAAAGCATAGGATTTAATTAAACTCATAGAACATCCCACTGAGTTGACAAGTAGAACCCCCACTATGGTCTGAGGTCAGGCAGGCAGATAAGTTAGGAGCCCGCGATACGAAATACCATATAGACATATGTACATACATGGCATACGCGCTGTAGTTTGCTAGAACCCAAGCCCTAACAGCTAAAAACTAATTTAACACTTTTTATTTACGCACTCGCATAGGACATTAAAACAAAACAACAATTGATTAACAGATTACAACGTTTCGTAGGTACGATTTACCATACCTTCTTCACGATTTAACCATATCGCCGGGTTATCATTTGATTAGTGTTGAAGCGTCTGCTCGAAAGATAGCCAGGAAAGATAGCTTCGGAATCAAGGTGTTTGTGTAAACTGAGGGAAGCCGCCGACTTCTGACACCTAAGTCAGGGGGCTATTGGCACGCCGGTTTGTCATTATAGCCAAATAAACGTGTATCAGTTGGTGGAGTGCCGATAAGAGAGGCCGAGCTACGAGATTAGCTGGTGAGGGGGTCAGGTGCGTAGTCCAGTGGGGTCTGAGCACTCTGAAATAAAATGCCATTATAGGAAACATTTATAACTTAACCTGAGAGGTAAACAGAAGCCTGGCAACCCCCAAAAGGTTAACAATCCCCCCTGAGCTACGCCTGAGTTAAGGCCGCGTCTTTCTCTCCAACTTGTTAGGCAGATTCAGAGCCATTTTCGACTATGCTAATTCAAAAACGAATATTGAATATTTGATTTTGTTTTGGGGAGAAAGAGTTGAATTGGGAGGCTTATTATAATTAGGCGGGAACGATCTGCTTGGCTAGACTCACACTAACACTAACCCAAAGATACTCGTCATACTTGCAACAAAGTCAATCGCTCAGATAACCCGAAACGAGAGAGAGATACGAAACACAAGCAAAAACAACTTTATTAGCGACAAAGATAGATCACAGTGTAAACAACCACAAAAAACAAGTTTTGGAGCGATTTTTCGGATTTTCGACAAATGTATAAACCAAACAAAGCTAAACTTAAAAGATGAAAAACGAAAATAAATCCAGCTAGAGATAATACAAAAAGAGAACTCACAGCATAAGAAGATACTCAAGATACCCAGAAGCAAGACAAGCATGGGCAGAGAACGATATGAGGAGATTTAGAAAGTTTTTACAGACCAACCAAAGACAGAGAAGACTTTATTATACTTTTTTTTTAGCCCATTTCACCGTCTAATTGTATTGTACAATGCATATCCGTCCACAGCTTTGATTGACTTTAAACACTTGGGTTCCCTTTAGTTCTACATCAGTCACACACCTCAGAGCCCCTTCCACCAACCCCATCCCCGCTTTATCTTGGAGTTGAAGAAAGGCCTTTTCTAATTTCAAGTAATACGAATTCTAGTTAATTTTATTAGACGAAATTTTTTTGCAATCGGCATCAATATATAAGGAAATTATTAATTATGCATTGGCCATCAGGTTTTATGAAGAAATTCGCGTAGGGAAAATACAAACAAAGTGTATCTAGGAATGCAATGGAAAGCAGGCAGAGCAACTCTAAAGACGTAAATCTAATTGTATGCTAATGATATATACACATCTATATATAAATATATATTTACATAATGTAATTTAAGTCAAATGGGAATATTAATAAAAGCGATAACTAATCTGTAACATGCTTCCATAATTGCCTTCTAAGCTTTCAGTGACCAAACTCATTGGAATAGCCTGGGAATATCCCTCACATGTCCTGCTAAATATCAGAGGTAATAAATCGTATCTACGTTCTGATAAAATAGCGATAAATTGGAAATAAAACCGTTTATGGATGGAAATGGCTTTGCACCCACGAAGCCATTGTTTGAACTCGCCTAATTGGCTGTCCCTTCCATGGTAATAATTACTAACTTGGTAACTGATTTGGAGTTGATATCAGCAGGTTACTTGGAAACATTAATCAACGTAGCTTGGTTATAAAAGTTAATCCTTTTCTATAAAGTAAGTAAGTATTTCAGTGAATTAACACTAATTGGTCTAGCAGTTAAATAAAGCTAGATGCTAGGTAAGTATTATTGAACTATTATCTTATCATTAATCAGTAATAGCAACATTTTTCCTAATCTTTTGGTTTATTTAGGTTCACGTTTATTAGCACGTGGTATTAAAAAGAATTTCGGTATGATCAATATTATAAATTAAATATATATATATGCATATATATATAAATATTTGATTTATCCCTTAAAATCTTATTTTAACTTCTTAATAAAAAATAAATAATTGTAATAATTCAAATTAAAGAGTTCTCATGGCCTCATTTATAAAAATTGAACTGATAACTGATCTATGCACAAGTATAAATATAGAAAAGCCGAGATAAAAGCTGGTGATTAAATAAATATAAAATATATTATTTAAAACTTTAAAATATTTTATATTATATAAAGCTTTAAAATAATATATTTTATGTTTAATTTAAATATTTCAAATGTAGACTAGCTTATTTTCATACTGTACTAAGTAAAAGAGTTCTCATGTCCCAAAATCGGATAAATTTATAAAAATAATAAAATCTGGTCTCCCTACCCAGACTCAGACACAGAATTGGTCACACTAATTTAACTGATAACTGATCAATGCACAAGTTTAAATATAGAAATGCCGAGATAAAGGCTGTTAATTCAGGGCCGCTCCGAACTAAGCGGAAGATCGCGTCTTTGTCGCCTAGCACAGGTGGTACTCAGCGACGGCTCCGCTACGAAGCTGTCGCACGCGCTGGACAAGACAACAACAAAGGCGGGCTGGAGGGGCAGAGCGGTCAGCGCAGGCAACGGCAGCACCAGCACCAGCAGCAGCAGCAGAAGCAGCACTTGTCTTGCCCTGCGCTATCTGCTCGCTTTATCAGCCGCAGCTCGCCGATTGGGGCCTCGGCTACGCGCGGCTAACCGGCACTCGGCTCCGCTTCCCTCTCTGCCCCCGCCCCTCTGCCCAGTTCTTGCTCTTAGCGCCGACAGGCCGCCGACGCAAACAGCTGAAGCGCCGAGCGACGACTTTGTGGGCCATCGGCTTTCAGTGTTTTTTGAACAGCCGTTCAGTGAATACAATCGACCCAGCCACTCGCTCGCTCACCAGTGCCGCTACACCCCGCTACACCCGCTACCCGTCGCTCTCTTGTGCTCTCGCTGTCTCCCGCTCTTCTTGTGCATCAGCCAGCTGATGGTCTGCTCTTAAGTGGCGAATCCACGGCGTATACGTAATATCTGTGACCAAGACTCTGCTCTCTTTTTGGCAGCAGCAGCAGCAACAACCACAACAAGTGTTCGAGTGTGGCGCGCTTTTCGAAACAACAACAAAGAAAGAAAGAAAAACAATAGTGTTTTGAAACAACAACAGGCTTATAAAGCTATAAAAACAGCAGCATAAAAGAAACTTAAATTCGAGGTAAAAAAATATATAAAAAAGTGAAGATTTAAATGAAAAATAAAACCAACTTACGGGGCGCCTATAAAGGCGAAATAATTACATTTAATTCCGCGGGCACAACAACTGCGTCGTTAAAGCCATCACATCTAGCCCCACCCCTGTCTACCTCACCCTGCGAAAATTACTGTGTACTGTGCTTGTGTGTGTGTGCTAGCGCATGTGTGCCTAAAGAGTGTGTATTCTAGGCATTTGCCCTAATCAACAAGTTCAATTCAACACTGAAGCGCTTTCGTGTTCTCTCTCCCTGAACCCCTGCCGCATTTGCAAATAGTATTCCATTTTATTATATCCATTTCATTGGAAATTTTGCGCACAAACAAACTTTTGTGTATTTCGCATAAATTTACCGGCATGTGGTCATCATCAGCACCAGTGCCCGTGCGCTCTTAGGCCCCCGAGTGGGCTAGACTCTCTTTCGGGCGCTCTTCTGCGGGCGGAACAACAACAAGTTGTGTGTTAAAAATAAATATTTACATTAAGTGTGTGTTTCTGCGTGTGTTTGCTAATGATAATGATAATGAAAGTTCCACAAGGCGCACAACCATTAAATAATATTGGAAACAATCAAATGTCTGAGTTACGCTTCAGGAACTCAAAGGGAAAAATACAAAACTACCAGAAATACACTTGTAACCTGGCAGATAGTTAGTGTGCTATTAAAAGCCCTTATTTGGGCGGCCCCAATCTATTATTAAAGACTTTGTCACGACATTTTCGTTAGTTGTCATTATCATACATATCCCCCCCCACGAAAATTGAAAAGTCAAACTGCATGACGATCCCTAGACACGGTCGGGACTGGGCTTCTCTTCCCCCATTTCTTCTTCCCCTTTCACTCACCTGTTGACGCGACGCTGACAGGTAATTGCTAAAATCAATATGTACTGTACGAATTCTCGATATCTGGCGGCCAGGGCTTGTTGTGAACTTTGCATATTTGTTTTCAACTTATATTCCGCATTTTTTCTCGTAATTTGTTCACGTTTTTTTTGTCTTTAATTATGCCCAGCGTTGATTCAAATTATAAACTGCGTCAACCATCAAACGACAGCCTCACACGAACCCGAAAACAACAACAAATGAGCATTTGTTAAAAACAAGCTTGGCAAATTGGCTTACATGATGCTAACAATACTCTAGCTTTGTTTGAAACGAGACTGGAATGCAAGGGCTAGTATTATATAGATCAGATCACTATATAAGTAAAATATTTGCAATAATGGAAAATGCCATGGCTGCTTCCTAGATTTATTTATTAAGATTGGTACTCTTTATAGGCACAACAATTATAGGTTATTATATTAATAATACACGTATTGAAGTTAACAATAAACTAGCTTAGTTTAAAAATCATTCTAGCTCATCTGGAAGAAATATAAACCATTCTTATCAATCAATATAGTTGTTAACTATGGTTTCTTCATATAAATACCAGATAAAGATATTAGATTTCCGGGAAAGTTAAAAAGTGTTATTTAATATGTTATTAAAAAACATTAATAAACTTCTTATTAATTCAAGTTGCATCTAATAAATTTGGTATATTAACTCCATTTCCAAATGGCTTTTAAAGACTGGTTTTCTGCCAATTTTGAAACGCTTTTCTGAAATTTTAAAATTATTTAAGTTGCCCCAAATCAGAGCTGAAAGCGCATCTTCCCGTCGCCAGAGTATTCCCATTAAAAAAGCCTTAAGAAACTGGTTTTGTTTTTTATTTTCCCCAGACGTACAGATTTGCAATGTTGACTTGGTTTCGAGGAAAAAACCGTTCGATATTAACCAAGTTTGCATTGTGATATCACTGTTTATAAAACTTAATACCTGGACCAGGATAATTTGCATAAATGGAAGCTGTTATAGATATTGGGAATTTGTCTCCAGTGATATAAGTAGACTTTAGAATCTGTTGAATGGGAATCAGTACTCTATATGAATATAGTGACGCAAAGGCTATTGCAATCTGACGTTCTGATTGGTTATTAAGAAGGCAAAGTATGTTATATGACACTCACTTGACAATCCAATTAACTCGTTACTACGTATAAATCATTGAAATTGGTCAATAATTTGATTGCCCAATGCTAGGTATTATATTTCTAGAGGTTTAAGTTCTTGAGAACAATTTTTAATCTTTGCGTATCTTATTGTGAAATTGTACCAAAAGTAAATATAAAAATATTATTCAATTAATAAATCCTCCTGAGCTTAAATGAACTTTGGACCCTGCCACTTTCAATGCCAGTTTCATTTTAGCCAGATTTTATTGTTACCAACCAAGCAGCCCCTCTCTCCCGGATTGGTCAAGTGTCTCTCCTTTCAAATGAAGATCGTTCTGAGACGGCAAACCTTTCTCGCTGGCTTCACCTTTGGACTTTTTTTTTACTTTTTCGCACATTAAGATGAGTCATGGTCAACAAACCAGACATCTCAGTACGTTTCCGTACTGTTAACTTTGGCCATTATATATAGTCAGGCTGGCAGTGAGGGAATTCCCAGAAAACTTTAAGCTGGCTATTATTCCCTTCAAGCTATTATTATTATTTGAACTATTATTAGTAAGCTGCGACTTGGAAATTTCTAGCATGAGTACTATTTTATGTGTTCTCAACTTCTGGGGGGTACTAGTTAAGCAAGGTGGTAGTTGAATACATTGTATTGAATACATTGTGTAGAGATCGTAATTATCTACATATTATACATTAATATTCATAGTTGATAGTTAGTTTGATAGCTCAATTATCTAATCGATATAATATGGAAAATCACAGAGTTAAGGGTAATGATAAATATGCCTTTCATTCGCTATGATAAAAGATAGTTGTTTAATAAACAATGACATATAAAGAGGAATCTGTCTGGATTCCCCTAAATATGCGTTATCAAAGTTCAGAAGGATCTCTATAACAAACGTGTTGACTAATCGATCATATCACTTCGAGTCTTGACAGGTCTCCATAATTTGGTAATAAACCATTTACTTTCCCTTATGATTCACTTGAAGGCGCAATCTAATCGGAAAACCTGATTTCAAACATTGGCTGATGCAATTTGCATGCTCTTATACCGGGGCTCACTGTACAGCGATAATTAATCTAAGGAAAATTATTTATGATACTGATATCAAATACTTAGTGCTCGTAGCCGTATCAATTGATAGATAGTGAGTACTGACTTTACTTCGTTATCTTTCTTCAGTACTTACTGTGGTTGTGGCAGGGCATTCACTGTACTTATCTACCTTCGATTCCTGGCGAATGTGTGTAATCTCTGCCCAAATGGCAGCCCAGGCACAATCAAGAAATAAACAAACCATTTAACTGTGCTACATATATCTGTAGCTGAAATTCGACCAATCGAAACTCCCTTATCGGTATTTATACCCCAGTTACAGTGAAAGTCCGATTAGAGGGCCGGATTTGGTGGTAAATTCCTGGGAACAATTAAATGTTTAACCTAATAATAATACTTTGGAATATAGAGTATTTTCGGATCATATTAAGATCTTACAAAAATAAATCTAACGTTTCATCTATACTAAGAAGAAACAGTTCTCTAAGTTCTCAATTTCAGTACTATTTCCTGAATAATAATATAATAAGATACAGTATATTTTCAGAATCATTCTCATAAGTTTTCTTGATTTAAATTAAAAATTGCTATGGGAAATTACTATTTTTGAGGGCTTTGACAATACACATAGTTAGCAAGCTAAAAGCGTAGCCTACTTTTTGTCTACTGCATGCAATAAATCAGGGAAGCCCCAATTAAGTAATATTTGGTATGTGGCAATAAATTAAATAAAATGTATATATTACAAATTCAATGTATAAGTCTCTATCTGATTTCTGGAGAATCCATACTATCACCGTTTCGAGTTATAGAAAATACCCCTTTGGCAATTCTTTATTAAAAGACTGTGAACAATTAATTTCTTTGAACAGAGGCCATAAAAATCGACCCAACCTTATCTGTATCTAAATTTATGTGGCGCTCGCCTTAATTTCAGTTGACATTCTGACTCATCACCATTTGTGCCGGCTGATAAGCAATCATGATCGACCTGGAGGACCTACCCCGGCTGCAATCGCTGTCGCCCGCCAAGGACATCGAGGATACGTACCACCAGACCCAGCTGCAGCTCCAGCCCAATCCCAATCCCAAGAAGAAGGTCACCGTCCGCGTTCCCATCGGACCGCCCTCGAAGATGACCAAGTTGATCAAGCCCACGGTGGCCTCCACGCCCGCCGTTCTGGACACGCCACCGCCCCCCTCCTCGCTGGAGACACCGACAACGCCGCCAGGTAACGCTAATCTCATCTGGCGAGGTGGGTTCCACTTCACCACCCTGGTAAGTACTTTGAAGGCAGGTGGAGTATTAAATCCAATTTGCCAGCACAAAAAGATAGCTTTCAGGACGCACTATATCTGAAAATTGCGGCCATCAATCTTAATTAATTTTTGGGGGTCAGTTCATAAAGCAAATAAAAGGCATTATTGAGTTAACTGGACGATATGCCCGATTTGATAGACATTTAATAGTTAGTGTATGAAATATATGTAGGATTTAGAGAAAATTAAAGGAGAAAGCGTTTCAAAGGTATTTTTCAAGATACTTTTTCTGAAAAAAGGTACATATTCTGTAGAAAAAATATGAATAAATATTTAAGAATAAAGAATATAAAATATGCATTCTTTATTTTAAATATATATTATTTAGTTGATAGTCTCAAAGACTTCTGAATAAATTTAAGTAATCTTAGGAATAATTATTAAAGCATCTGATTTATTTATTTTAAAATTTATTTATATTTTATAATATTATAATAATGTATATATATATTTATAATATAACTATTTTAGTTAATAAATTAAATTTAAGAAATTTACGAGCATTTAATGGACACGTGTCCAAAGCTCTTCAAATTACATTACATCTACATGGATGATATTACCTTTCTGGCGAAATTCATCAATTGAAATATATAATAACCCAAGCAACACCTTAAAATAGCTGCTTGAAATATAAATAAGCCTAAACCAAATTACAATTTAATTATCACCCTGAAAAGGTTAAGATAACCAAAGTCAAAGGTAATTTGAACAACATATATTATATTTATTTTACACCAAACGATACTTCCACAAAGCAGCCCTGTGGTAAAAGCTCGCCGCTAGGGGCGCCAGCTCGATAGACATCGATAGCGTGTTATGTATTCACCAAACGATTGTGGGGAGATTCAGATTGTTGTTGCCAAGCGAAGCTTTTTTAATGGTGAATTTAAGCCGCGACTGAACAGACGTTTTTTGTTTTGCCGTCGAATTGGAAATCGGCGGAGAAATTGCCAAAAGTTGACAAACAAACACGTTTTTAGCGGACCGCAACGCGCCACCACGTAGGTACGGCGGTAAACGGAAGAGAGTGCCAAAGCGGACGCGGCGATAATTTCGCAAAATAACAGTGAAAGAAGACGCGTAAAAGTGCGAAGTACAGGCGGCGTGCTTGCATGTGTGTGGTGTGTGTGTGTGCTATGAGTGTTTGTGCCGGAACAACAAATGAAAAAGTTACGAATTTGTATGCTTTTTGGGGATTGCACCCAATCGCAGACTATGTTGCATGCCCCACAAAATAAATGCAATTCATGCAGCCCATGGTGGTGGGTGAAATAACGACCAACAGGCTAGCAACAACAGTTATTCAGCAACCGCGCGCAGTCTCTCTCCCGCTCTCTGTGCCTCTCGCATTCCCCACGCTCAGCTGACAGACTGCAATCAGAGACAACGCAAAAAGAGCAGAAGAAAAAACGAAGCTCGTCGATTTGATAAATAATTTGTTGATGCAAAGTGCGGAGCGAAGGTTGAAATGCTGCTGCCGGCTGCCAATTACAAACAATAAGTTGTTCTCGGCTCATTCTCGAAGTTTCCAAATCGTACATTATTTCCACATTTGTTTTGCTCTCTTGCTCGCGTGCCTGCGTGTGTGTGTTTGTGGTGTGATTCTCCATAAAAATTAAATCATTTTGCATTTAATTAAATGCATTAATTGTTGCTACAAAGCGGAATCAGCAAGAAAACATCAGTTCTGTGCTTCTAAGCATTTGTGTGTGTGCGTATTTGCCCGTGTATTTTTCGTGTGTGAGTCAGACAGGCAAGAAGAAACGAGCGATAAAAGCAAACAAAGAAATAAATCGCGATGTGCAGGCGCAATACACGAAAAATATTAGGCACCTTACAAAAACAAAGAGCTAAGCGAAAATATTTTTGTTTTTAACAAATGACGATTTCACCACGCACACTCACACACTGACACAAAAGTGCGTAGCAGGCACACGGGCGGAAGAAGAAGCATCGGAAGCAGCTGTCAAGCTTAGCCGTACAATTAAATGCGAATTGTTGTTAATAAATTATTGCAATTAAATGCTACCTAGAGTTTTGGGGGAATATGAGAGGAGAAATCGTCTATAAATCATTAACCTGTGAATAATAAAATAAATTAAATGCGTGTTTTGCAGCCGTTTAAAGAAAAAGAAAGAAAGTGAAATATAAACAAATAAAGCACTGCAGAAAGTGGAGACCCTGCGTGGTGTGTCTGTGTGTAACTGTAAACAATAAAGCATCATTCACCATTGTGTGTACAGCAAAATAAGAAGAAAAGCAGCGAAGCAGCAACAACACCATCAGCATTTACTGCGCCGCAGCCTTTTACCGTTGTAGTCAGCAGCAGCTCTCAACATCCAAAAAAAGGTGAGTGCACTGCAATACATACACACATCCGACCCACCCACACACATATGAACCCTACCTCATTCCCGCTCTCACTTGCACATTTAATTTCATTTCATTGAGAATTGCTTAATACGCTTTTCGTTGTGTGCGTTCGCGTTTGTGAGCTAATCAAAAGTTTTTTTTTAACAACTTTTTTGACGCATTCCATTTGGCCGTTTATATGCTTTGGCCAATTGCTTAAAAAACAAAGAAAGTTTTATCGGGTCTCTTACACATTTTTGTTGGCCGTCCTTGAATTGGGTTTTTCACATCACCACAGTGCGCACATTTCGAGCGAGAGCGCGAAGAGACCTTGAATAAGTTCAAGTTCACGGTGTTTGTCTGGGTCATTCCTTCCTCTATGCCCCTTCGCTTCACCACCCCCCTCGTCGGGTGGGCGGTTGTCTGTTAACCCCCGGCTGCTGGCGGGGTTGGCCAGGATGGGCATATTAAATGCGTAGTAGACAGCGTGAAACTCTCGTTCGGTTCCAAATCAATAGGGATAAACAACCCTCTGCTGGCTAATTGACCGTGAGAAATTCCATAAAAAATAAATTATAAATGTTTGTGAAGTTGTTACCCTGGCTTATCTCTTGAGTATTTGTGTTAGTATTTGAATAACATATTTGGACATGGTGTTAGAGGAAGACGTATGTAACTTTGACCAAACAAACAGTCTTCTAGTTGTGAAGAGTCTACCTTTCAAAAACCAAATTTAGGCTTTTTTTGTGGATTTTAAATTAGATTTATTTTGTTATTCTATTTTTCCCCTTATTTTTGTAATAACTTCTTCATAATAATAACCCTTACCCGTGGGCATCTTTCTATATTATTGATTTTATGTAACAAACATAATTTAGCTTTAAAAATGTTCTCATAATAATTGAGGTCAAAGTTTAGCTTTAAAAATAAATGCTGCTATACTTAAAGGTTTTTTTTATTGCTCCCCGTAATATACTTCTATATACTAGAAGGGTCATAACACTAATCAGATAAAATATAGGTGTGATTCAGCTGAAATGAGGTTTACTAGGTCTAAACTTCCTGGCTCTCTGCTATGCGAACTAGTTTTATTGGCAAATCTTCGTCATTCTCGTTAACTGGAACTTCTTCTTACCAGTAATAGTTGCCTCCTGATAAGAAGACTCCATATTTACTAAAGAATTTATTACCTTGCCGCCACAACGGAAATAAGACAACTTTCTTTCGAGCACTTCCTCATTAACAAAGCTTTATCGAATGGCAAACACAAAGGCCGAACCTCTCGAAACAAAAGCATTTTCATCTAGCATTCAAACTGCATATGGCAATGCGGCAATGCACAATCATATATTAAGATGTATATATACTTTTAACATATTATAATGCTTACTAATTCCATTCTATTTGTTGACACATCTTGATCTGCTTACAGAACGAGCCCGAGGACAGCCATCAATTCAGAGGAGCATTGGAAGATCGGGGATCGGCGGAGGAACTGCTGGCTATCTGTTTTTGAGCAGATTTCGGAACGCAGCGGAGGCTGAAGGCGGGACAAGGCGACGTCATTGAACGCAGCGATCCCGGACGACGCAGCCGCTGAGCTGTTGTCCGGGACGGAGAGGAGGCGGGCGGAGGACGGACCACGGACGACACCCACGCATCCATTCGCGCAGATTGCCACATTTTAGACACAACACAATGATCTCAAACAAAAAATCGCATGCGATGAAAATGCTGCAGCTGGCTCTGGCCTTAAGTCTGCTTCATTACAACCCCGACTACTTGCTCCATCGCTGGGACTCGCAGCTGGAGCTGGGCTCCCACGGCGATGGCTGGGAGCTGGAGATGCTGCGCACGGTTCACCGGGTGGACATGGACCAGAATCCCTACGGAAATAGGAAAGGTTTGAGCCCCCGGATAGAGGACTTCCTCAATTTCGACGTGCCCTCCTTGGGCGGAGTGGGAAACGGAGTGGGCGAGTACAAGCTGCCCACGCGCTTCAATGGCAGCACGTTTGTGATGAATCTGCATAACACCACCGGCAACAGCAGTGTCCAGACGGCAGCTCTGCAGGATGTGCAGAGCAGCAGTGCTGGAGGCACGCCTAGTTCCGTGGTGGTGGGAGGTGCCAGTGCCCCGACTTCCGGAGGTGCAAGCAGTGGCTCTGCCCTGGGAGAAATTAACATAGACACCTCTACGCTGGCCTCTGGAAATGCCAACCACACGTTTCTGCATCCTGCCCCGGAGCTAGACATCTTCCTCTCGCCCAACTTGCTGCAGGATCAGCGCTCCATATGGGAACAGAATCTTGCGGATCTGCAAGACTACAACGATCTGCCTCTGCAGGCGAGTCCGTATGCGAATCTACCTCTCAAGGATGGCCAACAGCAGCCGCCAAATAGCTCTCATCTGGATCTCAGCTTGGCGGCGCTGATCCACGGCTTTACAGCCGGCGGAGGCAATGCCTCTCCCTTGAGCCCTGCCGCTCTCAACGACAGCACTCCGCATCCTAGAGATCTGGGTAGCGTCACCGTGGAGCACCTTGGGGCGAACAACTCGGCAGGAGGAAACGCAGGCGATGTGGAGGAGAGCATGTATTTGGGCCGGCTATTCGGACAGGAAGAGGCGGACGAGGATGAGGGCGAAATGGCCGGTGGAGCGGCCAACGCCTGCGAGGTGGAGGGACTGACTACCGACGAGCCCTTCGGCAGCGCCACCTTTGCCAACGAAGTGATAATCGGAGATGATGCAGATGCAGAGGAGGTAACCCCACTATGATATCAAATCAAGTTTACTTTTATTTTCAACGTAAATTGTTGACAACTTATCTGTGACGTGATTGAATCAGTATCTATTCTTCTTTTGTAAGTTTCAAAGCCATTAACCCATTCTTATCATGAGTTTTTGCTTCAACTACAATTAAGGTCTTGGAAAAAGTTAAAATTTAACTAAGAACACACTGTAGATTGTAGGAAAAACATATCTAAATATTGGCTCAATGCTTTTTCAAAGTCTTCGGTACAAAGTCAAAGTTCGTCATTGTTTTTTGTATTGTTTTTATTACACACTTGTAAAAACTTCATAGTATTCTTATTTCACTTATATCCTTGCATAATCCAGCAGTTGAATTTGCACATGCATTTATAACTTCATGACATTTTTAAGTTTTTAAGGATAGGTCAAGGTTTCTTATTAAAAGTCTTACGCCCCTTTTTCCAAGTGTAGTTGTACACGACGATGACTTTGATTTGACTGATTAAAGGCACTCAAATGGCACCACCTGCAGAGAGTGTGTGTGTTGTTCTGTGTGTTTTGTTGTGCTCATTATCAAACAGTGTTGCTGAAAAGCTTTTGCATTGCTAATGAAGACCGCGAACCCATCGCTTGACCCATTCCAGTCAGCCGCTTGATTTACGCAGCGCTTTAGGGTTCTCCCCTTGATTTCCTCTCCATTTTTCTGGTTTCTGTTTAGCTTTCTTTATAATTATAGTTTATATATGTTTAGGTTTCGCCAAAACCAATCGATATTCAAATGTGGCTTTCATTTTATGAGCTTTTGCCTCTTTTTTTGCTGAGCATGACAGTTTTTGAGCTTATCATCAGCAGATAAGGGTACCAACTTTGTTTACACATCAGCATGACTGTTGCCACAATTATTCGCTGATACACCCTTAGTACAACAATCCCAGAACCTTATCTCCACCTGACTTTTAATTCGATTGTTTCCCTAATAGGGGGTTAGATAGACACCTATTGATTGGATTTAATTTAGGGGATTTTGCAATACTACGATTTATATAACATTATTCTTTTGTTATGTGTTAGTGATTCATACCATTTAAATGCTCTACAAATATGCATATCTATGCTGTTTCTTAAACAAATTTTTAGAAAAATACTTTTCATTTGTTTGCCTTATTTCTTTCGAACCGTGCGCAACAACTTTCACCGTCTTTTCGGTCACATAGTTCACATATTATATGCAAATACACAAACACCCGGCAATTGGGTCATTAAACGTTTTGACTGCGCAAAAAAACATTTAAAACGACAAAGTAAACAAGTAAACAGACAAGATAAATTCATTAAATATGTAAAGGAGTTTTTGTCGAAAATTAAAATTCAATTTAAGCAAGAATTAAATTATATATCTGCATTGACGTGCGGGTCAGGCCTTCAAAAATGTGGAATTATAATCGAAGTACTCTGAAAAATATTCCTTAAAAGGAAAATATATTTGTTCAAACGCTTTTTAATAGCTTGCAAGCACAATCACTTGTGTGCGATTGCCAATTTATAGATATGTGTATTGCCATATCTCTTGGAGATGATTTGTTCTCGTTTTTTATTTTTTCAATCACATTGAATGTCGGCGACAAATGTGCGGCATTGCAGGCAGCGATTTCATTATTTGTTTGTATTTTTTAATACATATAACGTGCTGCTGGTCTTGTGCGTTTTGCGAATTGCAATTTAAATATGCATAAATATTTATACTTGGCCTGGCCTGGTCAGCCGCGACAGGAGAGCGAGATGACTAACTCGGCGTTATTTTCGATTTGTTCTGTCCATTGTTGTTGTGTTGCCTGTTGTCGTTCCAACATGTCACGAATGTTTTCCATTTTGGCCGATGACGGTTTTATTTTGTTGCTCTGTCTCATGTTTTTTGTGGCTGCGATCTTGAGCAAGCACATAAAAGACTATTGCACATAGAATATGTATGTTTTGATACGATCTAATTAAATGCATTCGCGCATTGCATAATCTTTGAAGTGTTTGCGATAATGTCTTATATACTCATTTGTTGCCTTTGTTCTTTAAATTTGATGCTAGACGATTGATGATGAATGGGATTGCTCAGAACTTCCGCCATTATATTGTTTATAGCTAGACCAGATATTGGTCAATACTTAGAGTACTTTGGTGCATGGGATCTGGGGGATCGTGCCTTTAACTGGTCTTTAGGTATAAGTATATATAATACATGAAATTACTAAAGAGTACATGAATACTGCTTATATATATATACATATATAACATATAATAATAGATATATATATATAAGTAGAATTCATGTACTCTTTAGCAATTTATATTTAAAAACTAATTGAAGAGCTATTATTTGATAGGTATATATTTTATATATATAATATATTTGGATACATATTTAAATATCATTTATTACCAAGAAACACGCAAGGACGTAGCAGTGTACTTATCGCTTGCGTTGTCTAGAATTCACATCCGTGTCTAGTTACAAACAGCTGCTAACTCTACAAACTGTAGAGTTCGGTCAACAAACAGATACTGATGACAGACATGGGCTATGTCTAAAAACAGCATACCTTCCAGCCTTCTGTTCGTTTTCTATCTTTAAATCTTTATAGAAGTTATAATACAGTTACTGGGTATTTAATGGTCGAAAGCCTTGAATTTTAGCATTCTTATTTTGCAATTGCAGTTGAGTTCTGCTTGGTCACCATTAGCCCATAAACGATTATGCAAATGGAGTAGCATTGCCAGCGAACTAGTTCCCGCCACAAAGAACACTAAGTGGACAGGTGAATGTGTCACCTTCGCTACCTCTCTCTTTCGTTCCCTGTCTCTCTTTACTCTTTATGCCGCCAGGTGAGAGAGGTCGCTGGCAGTGCAGGTACATAGTGCTGATGTGTTTGTGTGACCTCAGCACACTCGCTGGCTCACGAATTGAGCTCAAAAACTCAAAAACTCTAGTTTGTTGAATGTCGTCCACCTCGCGTGCCGTCTCTCTTCCCCGCGCGCTCAGTCTTCCACTAATTGCAAATCTACAAAGCTTTGCTTTTGCTTTTGCGCTTCGCTAACTCATTCGCTTATACTACATGTATACTATATACACACAAATACACGCGGTCAGCGCTTTCTGCTGTTGTTGCTGCTCCGCCGCCCGTCTTATGGGTGTTATTTTTGGGGTCTCGGTCCCTCGTTTTGATTCGGCTTCGGAAGAATAAATATAAAACCTGCCATAAGCGAGCAAAAAGTTTCGTTGAACCTCGCTTTCGATACGTTTTGTGTGTTCGTTTTTCAATGCTCTTGAGTCAGTCATGAGATCAGATCTCTGGGTTCCTCTCTCTATCGATCTCTTAAGGGGAACATGATTTACAACACCTATTCTTATATATTCGGATCCCAATAAGCCGCCTATAAATCACTCATTCCAAGTTGTAACTGTTTAAAATGTATAGTTATGCGATATTTAGATGACAATATACAGCAGGGTTTCTTTTAACATGATTTTTAAATAGGATAGTTCAAAGAAATATTTTTTAAAGAAATCTGCTAGAAGTTATTAATGAATTACAAGACTTGAAGAATCTTTAGAAAATTAAAACAACGTTTTTTTGTCAGTTTTCAATTCAAGAAGTTTTTGTTTTTTAACAAAAAATTTTACACAATTTTAAAAAATAATTAAAATTTATTTTTAAATTGTAGTTAAATGTAAATATTTTTGAATTTAATAGAAAAAAAACAACAACTTAAATATTTAAATATACATTTATTCAAAGAAATAAGCAAAGTAGACCCTTAAATAATACTATCACAAAAAGTTATCCCCTGTAATAATTGTTTTGTTTAATTTATTAGCTCATTCTGTAATCTCTTTTCGCTATGAGGTTGCATCTTTCAGTATGAGGAAGTGTATGTGTGTGTGTGTGTGTGATAGGGGGTGGGTGTTACGAAAACTTGAAAACAAAACCGATGAGGAAAAACAGCTGATTTGCCGGCATTTCTTACACACCATACCTTGTGCACTTCACATTCAGCAAGCTCTCTTCACCGCAGTCAGCAACTGACCCTTAGCAACATTTGTCGCCCAAGAAATTCACCTCAAAACCCAGACACAAAAGCGGCTTAGCTAGGACCGCAACCGTCTGCTAGCAAAGTTTCTCAACCCCAAGCTTGGGCCTATCAGAAAACGATAACGATAAATTCGCATTTGAACGTTTCGAAATGTTGAAATTTGAATTGCTGATAAGGGAAATAATATATTTTTAAGGTTGTACTTGTTGTCTGCTACTTCGGTCGCCCAGGGCTTATCAGTCGCGCTCTTGCGCCTCTCAACCGTTTGAAAATTTCGTGCAAAACAAAGCTTATCAATTGAAATGAATCAATAATTGTTGTTTTTGGTTTATTATGAGCCCCTAATCGCTGGCAGAACCAGAACCAGACAGTCTCGAAACTTTCAGTCTGCGTTATGCCGATTTCCAGTGAATACGCTAGCCCGAACCGCGTGCATAGTAATTTCAGTAAAAAACAAGCCAAATCCATCGAACGGAAGTTGATTTTCAGCCATTGAATCCAAGTCCGAATCGAACAAGATGTGCCTCAACGAGGAGTACAAGTACATGCACATTTACCTAGCGGTCTGTTGTTGTCACTGACTTCCTATATATCATCCAAATCCAGCCATTAATCGGTGTTTACTGCAACATAAACTTTCTATTCACATCGCCAGTGCGCAGAGTGTTAGCAAAAAAGAGAAGGAAAAGCAAAAAATATATATATTTATCTATATATAAAGCCCTGCAAATTGAAAAATAATTTGCCTGTAAATTACGTTGCATTTTCCCAACTTAATTACCTCTCTGAGCCGAAGAAGCCACGAAGAAGCATTCACTCTTGGACACATAAGTTTTACTTTGTGTTTCTTTTTTCTATCGAGTTTCGTTTCCCATGAAGCTCTCTTGTTGGTTGCTTAATTTCCATAATTAAATACCGTTAATTACGGTTCACGAACTTCTGCCAAAGTGCCCTACACTATCACAAACTCAGAATAGTTACTAACAAATAAGGAAGATACAAATATAGATGTGGCTCAATTAAAACCAAAGTTCTTGGCTTATTTATATCTGGAAAGTAAAGAACACATGGTCTTAAAATCAATAGAAATATTCTCTATAAAGAAAATATAGAGGAGTTGTAATAGATCATACATAGTTAGTTCAAATATATTGCTAAAAACAAACCCTTGATAAATATTCATTAGCTCTATGAAAATATATATTTATTGCGTTTTTTGCGGTGCACTTAGTGAGCCGAGCAAAAAGTTCAGATGTCGAATTGATTACAAGCTAGGCCAATGGTCGCAGGGCGAGAAAACGGAGCCATGAGTTCGAATTTGAAATTGATAATTGCAGGGAAAACCGTTTGGATGACACAAATGAACTGTTATTAAGGCCTAAAAGCGGGCCCAAGTCTCGTGGGGTAGTTGCGGCTGCAGAAATAAACCGCAAACAGGACACTTGAGGCTTGAGCAATCCGTCAGATACGAGTATGCACACCGCACTCCGCACACACACACACACGAATGAAAGCGGCTTTGTTGGTGGCAAACTCTTCTGAGGGCTTGACGAGCGCATGATTAATATGCGCCACACTTGCTCGCCGCTCTCCGGGCTGCGGTCCCACAGATACAGATACAGATACAGATTCAGATACAGATGCTGAAGTGATCTCTGCGCTCTGGGTTCCCTCGTTGCGCTCGTTCGTGCCGCGCTGTCAGTTCAGGTGTCATCAGAAAGATCTTTTGCCGAGGCTTTATTAATGACTCTTGCTAAAAAACAACCTGAGCCTTTCCCTTCCCTTGCTTCCTTTGAGGCCCTGCATCTCCCGGTTCTTACCGCTCGCCGCTTACTTTCTTTTGCTTTCACTCGACTTTCATGATTTGCCGCCCCTGCAGGATCAGAAACTCATTTATCTTGCTTGCTCGGGCCTACCATTTTGTACGTACATTGTACTGTGGTCAAGTAAATCGGTGGAATCGGTTGGGTTAAGCGGACTAATTGCCGCCGCAAATGGTTACAAGTGTCAATATTTTGATGCAACATGGGGGGCACAGAGCCGCGCCTTGATTGATTATCAGTGTCTCGTCTTATGGCTTGTTGCCCCAAAAGTCAACTCTAATAGAATTTACAATAAGTGACCACAGATGTAGCTACGTTCTATTTGAGCGCGAAATTCCCGACTCTTATCTGCCACTTATCAATGCCTGATTTCGTCAGTCTCCCGGTCCCGGCACAGCGACTGCCTATTCAAAACTGACTGTCTCGAGAGCGGCCCACGTGTCGCTGGCGGAACTCAAAGTTAAGCGAGAGCTACAAGGTCAAGGAGAGAGTTTCCCAGGCCCTAGCGATAAGGATTGGGCCCTAAACATGGCCATAAATATGTAGACTCCTGAACCAGTTACTCGGATCTTGGATACACGTTTGCTGGAGTTCATTGAACTCGATCGAGCTAGCAGCCTCTCCTCTATATTGATCTTAGACTCTACCCCCTTTCCATTTGATTTTCTGCACGGGATTTAGGAATTAAGTATATTTTCGGGCCTGTTAAAGTGTCACGTATTTGCCAGAAATTCTATAAGTCCAAGATAAGGTCGTATTTTCGACCCTAACCGATAAGAACTGTAACTAGACTACACTGTAAAAAGTCGAAACTGAAAGAATGACCAAAAATGATGGCCTGCAACTCAAGTCAACTTAGATTTCTGTAAAGAAAGTTAAGTTAAGTTTAAGTTGTCTTACATTTTTTCCTTATAAACTCCTTCCTTTTCCTTATATAATATCAACCTCTGTAATACGTATCTCATTTTAATGGACATGCTATAAGTTACTAAGATTTTAAGCATTTACTTTCCTTGACAATCTTAGACTATAGTTTCCCATTCATTCTTTCAAAATCGAACTTTCTTTTATATTCTTTAGTAAAATATCTATTAAATCATTTAAATCGTTGACCCACGAATGAAGAGAGTAATTTCATTCCACTTCCTATTTGAAGTTTAATTAAAAATCTGGTTTCCAATCAAGAGGCATAAATAGCTATGTATTCTCTCCCGATATATGCATGTAGCTGATGAACAACCCCACTGAAACGGAGGGAAAATAGTAATAATGAAATGCCAGCAGGGGAGGATTCGGTTTTTGGGCTTATGTTCGCTTCGGGGACCTTCTTCTTGGCTCTGCTCAATTTAATTGCTCATTTTTACCGAACATGCGCAAGGCACCGCAGCAGCAGCACACATTTCAAATTACAGTAGTGCCTCGTATAACAGGAACTCGAATAACATTTGGTTCGAATTTTATTTCTTAAGGTGAAGTTTCTTGACTGGAATTATTTCAAAAGTTGAGATATAATTAAGGTACTTAAATGAAACTTCTCTGAGTTTTTTGTAGCATATTTATATGAATTATTAGATCTTTTAAATTATACACCTCTTAGAAACAAATAATATTTTTAAATCAACCTCTACATAAGAAAGAGGTTTAAAAACTGTCTTAAAAATCATCACCTATCTGAGAACTGTTTAGATAGATCATACTTCTTTACAAATATAATTGTTTATCAGAAATTATTATTTAATTTGTATCTTTTACCTAACTTAGGAATGTTCCCAAAAGAATTTGATAACTAAATACTCGGAAATTAAGTAAGGCAAAAGGTATATAGCAAGGTCAACACTATATTCCTGGCTTAGTTACCAAACAGAAGCTGATGATAGAGGTTGGCTCCCCCGATTTCACGCCCAACTTTATATTTCCCTCAACTGCCAACCTCCTTAAGTAAACCCTTTTCATCATCAGAAGTATCACTGTATATACGAGGCTTGCTCCCTGGGGAACCGACTCTGCCACCGCTCAGCCAGCTGCTCAGCCGCGGCGCTGTCAGCGGTGGCGC
>VNKC01005270.1:0-53831 GCA_008042775.1 Drosophila pectinifera
ACAACCGCATTCCGATTTGAAATTAAGGCTATTTTGGCCAAGTTATGGTTATTTTTTATTTCGATTCGACAAAAAATTAGGATATACAAATGCAGATTTAAGGACCCAAATATCCGCATATTTGAGGACTTCTGCAGAGCATAATTTGGCCAAAAATGGAATGACAGCCAAATGCCGTTCATATTCCGAATCGCCGGTAAAAGCTTAATTATTTAAATTATTTAATAATAAAATATGGAATAAAAAATTTTTTGTCGATTTTTCAAAATTTTATAAGGGGTTACATCATTAAAATTGTCAAAAATTGGCAAAAATTTATTTTTTTTAAATTTCTAAACTCGATATGCAGATTAATTAACCTTTAAAGCCGCTTTCCGATTTGAAATTAAGGCTGTTTTGGCTTAATTATGAATATTTTTAACAGTCAATTTTCCAAATGTATATGTTTTAATGTAAATATATAAACAACATCATTGCTACAAAAGAAATGCTCTGATCTCCGCTTACGACATTGGTATATCGTATGGAGGGGAAGAGGGAAGGCACTCAAGGGCTGTTAAAGGCTGTTCAAATAAACATATCTTAGCACTCAATTAATAGGCCATCTGCTGCCTTATGCTCGCCTGGTGCCTGAAACCATGAATTGATTAATTTGTACTGGTAAAAGTCAAAGTTTCCACTTGGTAGTTGCCTACAACAACAACACTTTTGCAACGGCCACAATCTTATAACAACATTATTACAAAAACAATATATTAATCAAGTATTAAGCAAATGTCATATATCTTCCGATTAGCCATCAAAATCTCAATTATTTAAAATTAAAAAAACAAGATAAAAAATGTTTGCCATTTTTTTCCATTGAAATTGTCAAACATTTTATTGTTCTAAATTTCTAAAGTCGATATGCAGATTAATTAACCTAATAAAAACTAACATACAACCGCAACATTTGTTACAAAAACATCTTCATATCTGAAACAAATTTCAAACTATCGCGATAGCTTAAATCCATCGGCAAAAGCCACACCATATCGATACCAAAGATAATGCCATCGATGTTTGACAGCTCTAACTTCCACCCCTAACAGAAGCGTTCCGGAGAAAATTGCGCTAGAATTTGCAAAAACAGAAAAATAATTCCCATAATTCCAAAAGTAGGCCGCGCTGAGGCTTAATTATTTACTAGAGCGGTTGCAGTTTGCATTTAAGGTAAGCGAAAGCGACGAGTCTCTGGTAGAGATGCCGACGCAGTCCAGACAATGCAAGCCTAACCGCACACTCACACACACCTACACACTCACATTTTTCAGACAGACGCGCGTGTAGAGCGGCCAAGAAAAAGCGGAGATCTTGAGGAGATTTATCGGAAGACAGGAACAGAAGGAGTCGAAAAATGTCTGGAATAGCCATTACACGATTGGGGGAGGAGCGCAAAGCCTGGCGAAAGGATCACCCATTCGGCTTCGTCGCACGCCCGGCCAAGAACCCGGACGGCACCTTGAACTTGATGATCTGGGAGTGCGCCATTCCTGGAAAGAAGTCGACGCCTTGGGAGGGTGGCCTCTATAAGCTCCGGATGATCTTCAAGGACGATTACCCCACTTCGCCGCCAAAATGCAAGTTTGAGCCGCCTCTTTTCCATCCAAACGTCTATCCATCGGGCACTGTGTGCCTGTCGCTTTTGGATGAGGAGAAGGACTGGCGCCCGGCCATAACCATCAAACAGATTTTGTTAGGCATCCAGGACCTGCTGAACGAGCCCAACATCAAGGACCCGGCCCAGGCCGAAGCCTACACCATCTACTGCCAGAACCGCTTGGAGTATGAAAAGCGTGTGCGTGCCCAGGCTCGCGCCATGGCGGCCACCGAGTAATCCTCTCCAGCTCCCTTACATAGAAATAACGTGATTACACCCACACACACACAACAAAACAGAAACATCTAGACGAAAGGCGTTTTCGAGAACGCTTTTCACATCTTTTTACTTTTACAAAGTCGGTTTAATTGAAAACTACGCAACACTACACCTAACAACAATAACTAGATGCGAGAAAGTCCACAAGATCGACACAATATGTTGGTGCACTGAAATTAAACTCTGATGAAAACACACCTCCATCATCGAAATTGAGGTAATTGTCCAGGCTCTTTACGTTCGGTGACTGGAGCTTGCTTTATGGATGACGCACACACTGCGAGAGTGGCTACGTGGCAGCTCTCTCGGGGATCTTGGTGGAGCAAGGAAATTCCAGCAAATGAGGCGGATCAATCTCTAATTTCTTCTTTATTTTTTTTCAACTGAATGGCAGTTTTGTTGTAATAGGTTAAGTACGATATAACGTATGTACTCGTATCATTTCAATAAAAAATGTATTAGTCATAAAGATAACGGAATGTGTGTTTGATTCAGGATTAGTTCGGTATTTTTATGTTATAAACGTTATGGAGAGAGTTGCGGCGAAAACCGAAAACAACACTGGTTTTTATTACCATTTAATCGAAAGTATTCCCCTCCATTTCATCAGATTTGGAAAGTTATGTAATTGGAAACTGCAAAAACTCAACACGTGGCTCTAGGAACACATACACTGTCAACGAATTCTATTTGTGTGAGCCAAAACCACACGAGGAGAGCACTAGCTGCTCTTGAAACTTGCAATTTACTACAAAATGTTGCACGCTTTATAATACTTCACTTTTACTTTCACATAATATTTTTATGCATTTGCTGCAAGCTGTTAGTTAGTCCCCACATTCAAACTTGATTTTAACTTTATCTTTTTACTAAGCGATTCCACCTTTCGTCCAAATAAATATTTTTAACTTACGTTGACTTCGATAACTGCACTTCACAATAGTGCTCCAACTTTACCACTTTCACCCATCACTGAGTTTAAGAAAAAACTATATATTAAGTTTCTGTAGTTACTCACATTTGTGTCTTTGCTCCAGCTTCCCGGAAAGTATTCAAAATAATAGTTGAATACTCCTTCAACGCACATACTCCGCAGAATAATTTTTAATTATACAGCAACATATGTACATATGTTCTCCACAGCTTTGAGCCATTGTTGAATAAATTAATTATTTTTATTGTCGCACACACTTAATAAATAAATGTACTCAGTTAATGTACTCATTTACAATACAATAATGGATTCTACGATAGGAATATTCCAACTCCTCCTCCACTTTCACCTCCTACTCCACAATCCTCCTCTCTCCGAGCCCTCCTTCTCGTTATTTGCAAAACTTGTAGTTTCTTGCACTCTCTTGATTTAGTTTCTCCGTCTAAGTGGTAAGCTTTGGCATGCATTATATGTCATGGGGTTCCCACACATCATGGGTATAAGCTATATATTAAGTCTAGGATCTATGGTCTATTTATTTAGTTCTGTATTCTATATATGCGATTATGGTGTATATCTATCGATCGTAAGTCGTAGTAGGAGTCAATCAGAGCAGTTTCGGAGCATTTGGAAGTGGAGGGCAGCAGCGACAGGGAGATTCTCCGCGAATACTGTCGTCGACTACAGACTGCCTTTACAGGTTAAAGGTGGTTTTAGGATTTACGGTTAGTTTTAGGATTCGATTTTAGGTTCGGTTGCTTGCTGCCCCTTCAAAAGCATTTGTAATACCATTCCAGCTGCTTCCGCTGCTCCTCCCATCGCAGCTGGCTCTCTCAAATGGCCGCCTCCTGCAGGTTCTCCTTGTTCTTCTGCTGACCGCCGCCCACCACACCGATGCTGGCAATGCTCCCGATTCCCATGTTCGGACAGGGACTGTCGCTGGCCTCTGGGCGATGGGGCTTGTTCTTGCAGTAGAACTGCTTGTGGGCCAGATAGGTCTTAACATAGTTAAAGGATATGTCGCAGGTGGAGCAGTACTTCTTCATCACCTCGGCGGCAGCCACCGAAGCGGCTGCAGCGGCGGCGGCCAAGCTGCTGTTACCCAAGGGCGATGCCACCGTCGGCGGTGGCAGTGTCAAGCCGTCCATGCCAATGTCCATCGGTTCGGCCTTGATGTGCGGCGTCAGGGGTATCGGCGAGGAGTTGTTGTTCTCCTGCACCAGGCTCAGCGTCGAAGAGGGGGGATCCAAGGGCTCCGGCTTGATGTGGAAGCTGCAGGAGGAACAAGATATACGTTTAGTCAGGAGGTAGAAGCCAGACCAAATCTGAAAACCTTACCTGGCTGCCTCGCCATTGGAGCCATCGGAAGTGCTTGAGTGCTGGTTGCTGGCTGTGGAGTTCGAGATCACCTGATCCTGATCTCTGGTCTCCGGCGAAATCGAGGGTGAGCTAATGATGGCCACGTGCGGATGCAGCAGCTTCATGTGGCGCAGCTGTGGGAGATTAGGCTCAGTCAGATTAGTTATCCAGGTCAAGGGAAAGTATAGAAGTATAGAAGGACTACTCACCACATTGCCTTTGTAAGTGGAAGCGTAGTTGCAATAATCGCAGTTGAAGAGCTGCGGCGGATGATCCATGGAATCCTGGGAGACTGCAGCCGAAGGCTGGCTCAGCTCTTGGCTGAGAACTCGAACCTCCTCCTCCTCGAAGATGCAGGTCATGTAGTGCTCCTCGTTCACGTCGCTGGTCGTCTTCTTGTCGAAATGAGTGCGGATGTGGGTGCGCATCCCTCGCAGGGTGTTGCCCTTGTACTGGCAGATGCTGCAGCGGTAGGCCTTCACCGTCCCATGCATCTCCATGTGCTTCTTGGCCAGCGCCGCAGTGGGACTCACTATTCCGCACACGGGACACTTGTTCAAGCTATTGGAGGCAGGCTGCGAGGAGTTGGCGGAGTTGGATGTGGGTGCGGCGAGGGCACTTGTGAGCGGCGCCGGACAAGGGAGTCCCAGTTCGTGCAGAGTCTTACACTTGCCACACTTTTCCTTCACCACTAGGGCCATCTGACCAGGATCTGTGGGTGTGCCTGCTGCTGTGGCTCCTCCCTTGGGGCAATAGTAGTTCTGGTGGGCTCGCAGGTTGTCCAGGGAAGTGTACTTGATGCCGCAGGCTGCGCAGATGAGTTGCTGGTACGCCACCGGTGTGGTTTCCACGGCTGTGGCAGCCTCTGTTCCTCCGCCGCCGCCTCCACCGGATCCCCCAGCTCCCGGCGAAACAGCGGACTTGGCATCCCCATCGGCAGATCCCTCCTGGTTCCTGGCGGAGCAGTAATGCTGCTTGTGCGCCAGGTAGTTCTCATATTTACAGAACACGATATTGCACTCCTTGCACTTGGACACGCCCTGCTTCACGTAGATCTGCGGCTGCTGCTGCTGGCCGCCACCGGAGGCTGCTCCGCTCCCACCAGGATTTCCTCCACCTGCTTGGGTCGCCGAAGGACCACCTCCGGCCACCGCAGCCGCTGCAGCTGCTGCCGCTGCCAGCTTGAGCGCCAATTCCGGATTGGTCTTGGCCAGCAGCGACTCGGACAGACCAAAGTCCGCCGGCAGCATGGCACGCATGTCCAGCAAGCTGGGCACCACACTCAGTCCAGGTGGTGACATGGAGGCGTTGCTGCCAGCTCCCGAACTCCTTGGGCTGATGGTTCGGCGCTTGGGCGACGGACTCATCGAGGGGCTGCTGGGCAGCGAGGGAGCGCACACGATCTGTTCGGGAGTGACACTTCCGCCGCCGCCGCCGGAGGAGGTTTCCACGATCTCCTTGCCGACAGCGCCGAGAAGCGCTTCCTCCACATCCAGGAGAGCGGTGCGCAGGTGTCGCTGCCGCAGGCTTAGCGAGTTCAGAGAGATTGGCGATCGACGCAGTGAGAGATCCAAGGGCGCGGATTCGCTGAAAGGTTAAGGAAATTAAGTATAATAGTTACTTATTCTTTTAGAATCCTTGGTGGTCCTCTCCCACTTACCGACTTCCGCCCGCCTCCTTGCGCTTGGGCTCTGGAGGACTGCTCTTGGGCTCCGGCACCTCAGCTGCCGATGACGGGGCCGAGGGTCGCTCTGGCTCCAGGGCGGTGCCCAGCAAGGCAGTGGCCAGCGGCTTGATCGTTCCATTGTCCACGGTGAAGCAGGTGTTCTCCGGATTCACAATTCCCGAGTTAGGAGTGGGCCTGAAATATTGAACATTTTCACAATAAAACTTAAAGGGTTTTCCTTGACCTTAAATTTGAAGTAATATAGTTATAGTTGTAATATTTAATTTATAAAGTAATCAATAGAGCGCCTTTGGCCTATAAATATACTAGGATCTTGTCAGAAGCCAGGAGCTGGCTTTTTATCTAAATGGTACATGAAAATAGCCAACTTTATTACTTTGCATTCAGTGTGACGCTGGGAAATAGTTGGGAATTTAAGGCGATTTAACCTCCAAATTGAGCCAGAAGCTTTGTCTATTTATTTAAGTTGATTATAATACAGTTGTTTCTTTAAAAGTATTTTCTTGGTAACCCTTTAAAAACTATACAGTGGGCCAAAAAGTTAAAGCAAAGGAATCTTTGCCCACTGTAGGTTCGAACTGTGTTCAGGGGGAATACTTACAGTGGTCCCGGGATGAAGCTGGCCGCCCGGATCAGCGAGCAGGGCACGATGATGATCGGATGCGTGGGCAGTGCCAGGAAGGGCGGCGGAGGATGCGGCGGCGCCTGGAGAGAGGCGGCTGCTGCCGCTGCCGCCGCCGCTGCCGCTGCCGCATGGCCCAACGCGACCATGGCGGGCGTTGGCGTCTTGTTGTTCCTGGCCTGCTGCGGACTCAGCTTGCCGGGAGCAGCAGACAGCGAGGCAGAGACGCCACCCGAGGCCGAGGAGGAGGAGGCTGGCCCCTGTCCGACGCCGGCGCCGCCGCCAGGAGAGGTGTCCGGCTTGGGGGTGAGCTGGCCGTCGGGTCGCCGGGAGCTGCAGTAGTGCTGCTTGTGCGCCCGGTACGTCTTGATGTTGTTGAAGCGGATATCACAGTGGCTGCAGTAGCGATCCGTCTGCTGCTGGGCGGGATGGGGGTTGGGTTAGAAGCAACGACTTACGAGGGGGGTACGAGCTGGCGGCACCAACAACACTTTACTCACTTGACTAGAGCCCTCCTCCAGCGAGTTGGGCGTGACGCCCGGCGGTGGGATTCCGTTCTGGATGAGATTGGGCAGGCTGACCAGTGTGGGCGTCGCCGGGGAGGTCTGGTGCATCCGCATGTGCCGGTTCAGGGACACCTTCTTGTCCGCGCTGTAGGAGCACTGGGAGCAGGCGTACTGCTTACCCGTCCTGGCCATTTTGGCCGGCGGCTCCGACGAGCCGCCGGATGATCCCGCTCCTCCTGACCCTGCTGCACCCGCAGAGGCAGCTCCTCCAGCTCCTGACTTATCACTGCCGGCCTGATCCTCGTCCGCCTCCTTGTTCCTGTGGGAACAATAGTAGGCTTGGTGGGCCTCCAGCGTCGAGGGAGAACTGAAGGCGATGCCGCAGGGCAGGCACATGAATCTGGCTGGCTTCATCAGCGGCTCCCCCAGGCTCTCCGCCTGGGACGGCGCCTCCGGCTTGACAGAGAGGGGAGGAGGTGCCAGCAGGCGTGGCTCCGGCAGGGTGAGCTCCTTGGCGTCGGGCTTGAGAGCGGGGTCGGAGGCCAGGAGCGCATTGAGACGCAGCTTGGGCAACTTGGGCGTGGTGGGTGGACAGGGCGAGGGACAGGGCGATGGTTCCGCCTCCGACGGCGGCGTGGAAGGTTGCTCCAGCTTAGGTACCAGCTGGGGCGAGGAGGGGCTGCTCCTTGGCGGAGTGCTGGGACTGTTAACTGGCAGTTCGTCCTCCATATCCTCCTGCCGCGGATCGGTCTCGCCCAAATCCTGATCAGGTTCGGTATTAGCCTCCTCTGGCTGCTCGAACACAGCATCATCGTCGTCTGCATCGTCGTCATTGTTGTTATTATTGTTACTATTATTGTTGGTCTCCTGGTGATCTCTGGAGTCATCGTCCAGCTGATCCTCCATTTGATCCTCCAGCTGATGCTGCTGCTTCTCCTCGCTGCCCATCTCTTGGGCGGTTAAATCTTTGGAATCTGCAAAAAAAAACGAAGGGGGGAAAGGTAACCATTAGCGAGTCTCATCTTGAGATTATTAGTTACATATTAATATACATTAATTATTCATAAATAATCCTGAATGGAATATGAGATCCTAGACCCCTTAGAGACCTCTTGCCCGCGATCTATTGCACACATTCCCAGGGAGTCAGCTCCCGAGGTCAGATCTCCTCTGGCCTGGCAGTTTAGTGCCTCAAATTGGCTTCCCAGAATCCCAGAGGCCGCCGCGTCCCATCTCCCCGTGAGGAATCTATGTGTCAAGCCAGCTGCTTTGGCAATTATTATCGAACAAATTGTCAGTGGCCAGTGGTTAGTGGCCAGTGGTTAGTGGCCAGAAGAGGAGCTGTGAAAACAATGCGACAAGAGCACAGGGGAGGCAGGAGACCGCGAGGCCGGAGGAGCAGAGCCGTTATCCCGCCTGGCCATCTCTTACGTGGAAAAGCAGGGGAGCGCGCAGGAAAAGCTCATGGTGGCCAAGTGGCAGCACCGATGATTAGGGCCCGCGGATCGCAGCAAAAGTTCGAAGTTGGCCAGAAATCCCGAGCCGCTGACATCTGATTTGTTCTGTGTGTGTTTTGGCCACGGCGAAATATTATAACGACCAACGGCGATGCTGGCCGAGATTATGGCGGCGGACACTGCGGCCTGCAAGTGGACGTGGACATGGCACACACATGGAATGGAGATGGAGCCGCGGGATAAGCAGCAGCGGGCCAGCTTGCAGCTTTGCATCTCCTCGCTTCGCCAGAAATTCGACATCTCGTGGCAGCGAACACATTTCGCCCTGCTCGTGCGGGCCACGACTCCCAAAGAGGCTCTCCCGCTCCCGCTCCCGCTCCCGCTCCCGATCCCCTGCTGCATCTCTCCCGAGAGAATGCGCGTTGACCTGTCAATTGCTGGCTATTGAAATGTCAGCACATCCAGAGCGGCCAACTGTTCGGCCAACAAGAAAGAGAGAAAGCAAGGAGGAACTCACGGAGGAAAGGCCTTTGGGAATCGGTAACAGACTGGAACCTTTGAAGATTTTAACACATTCAAAAACTCCTAAGAGGAGTCTTTGATATTTTAAAAATATAAAAATGAATGTAATGCATTTTCTAGATACAAAGTGTTTGTTTCTAGAGAGTGTTTTAATTGGTTACTAATGTATTTATTGTAATAGATAGCCTTTCTAAAGGTTAACGTTTATTCATGTATATCAATTAAGGAAAAGTGCCAGCAATTTATTTAGATACTTGGTTTTGTTTCCTAGTTTTGTTCTTAGTTTTTATGTGACATTTCTAGTATTATTTAATGTTATATATTTATTTAAAATAAAAATAGGAATTAAAATATTTATTGAAGATTGCATTCCTTGTATTAATTCTCAATTTGTTATTGTTACCAATATTTAAAAGCTACTAATACGTATTCAGGGATCTTAGTTAAGCCACCTATTTCTGTATGCGATCAATATATATGTAATTGTTTGATTTATTATTTAGATACTTATTTCCCATATTATTTGCATTATTTATTATTCCATTTATTAATTTCTTCCCGTGGGAACCCGAGTTCGTTGCCTGAGTCTTTTGAATTCCCTGTGATGCCTGCTGCTGTTACTTTTCAGATCCTATTGCCGTTCTTGCGAGTGTTGCCAAAAAATGAAGGAAAAAGACTATTGACGGGCCCGCCCTAATTGCCGCCGTCGATTTTTCACGAATTCACACAATTCTGCACGTGAGCAATCAGTTAGAGGAATCAGCGGAGCTCCCCGCCGGCCCTTGGCTCCCCGGGCCCCGTTCTGCGCGTTCTCCGCTGGCATTCCGAGGCATTCTGCTTATTTGTAAGATATTTATTGCCTTCGATTGGGTGGCGATAAGCCGCACACGTAAAGTGTTTTGTCCCGGGCAGAGTCGGGAGCAGGGAGCAGGGAGCCGGAGCGGGGAGTGGGGTCCGAGCAGGGGGCAGGAAAGATGGCCGAGCGCCGATAGAGTGCGAACGGGAGACTAACAGCTAACAATGGCCTTTGGTTTGGGATCCCCCAGATCCCCCAGATCCCCCAGATCCCGAGCTCTGCCTCCCAGCGACAGCTGCCTCTGCCGCCGCCGAGGATTAGCCTCAGCTCGGGATCTGGGCCCTCGGTGCTCGGCTGAGCGGCTCAGCTCTCAGTTGGAGCAGCAGCAGCAGCAGCAGCAGCAGCAGATCTCCGCCAGCGATTGTCTCGCGAGTGCCATCGCAACACCCGCTCCTCCTTTTCATTGTTGCAATGCCAGGGGTTCTGGGCAGGGAAATCTCCATCCGAGAATAGAGATTTTTGAATAATTTCCGTATAATATGTAGCTTATATGGAATTTAATACAGAAAGGGTCAGCTATAATAATACAAATTAAAAGATTCAAAATATACATAATATTTGGGTTTCAAACTAATTGCAAAGTTTTTTGTTCATTTAAATCTTGTGGCCAAGATGTCAAGTCGTTCAGGTGTTCACCTAGAATTAGCTTATTGAATATCTGGCCAGTTTTTGGCATTATATCCCGTAGTTTCTAGCTTAGAAGGCAAAGAATATTTATTTAAAAATATGTTGATAGTTGAAAATTAAATGATAATGTAAAAAAGTCATTATAAAAGACACCAAAAGTGTCGGACACTCTATATACATTTTTAAAATGGTGTTATTACTCTTCTGGCTTGATGAGGAACGTGTTTCAAGGGCAATATATTTTGTAATAACAATAATAATAATAGCATATCCGACTGCAATGCATATTTAAGTCCCCACCGAGCTGTGGCTTCCACACGTCAACCCCCCCTGAAGTGCGTGGCGGAATTCCAAGGCTACGCTTTCGCATTCGCAGTCGCATTCGCATACGAAATCGATTTGGGATCTGGGAACATGGAGCAGGGAGTCGTTTCGCTGAAAACTGCGATCGTTTCCCGATCGTTTGTTTAGCCATTTCGTAACGTTACGCCGCCCCGTCCCCCCGTCCCCCTGCACACCTTGCTGGGGCGGAACCCCCCTCCCGGTGTCTCCCCGGCATTCCCTTGGCCAACGCCAACAATTGTTTATCAATTTGTTAAATCAGCTCAACCGCCGTCTGGGGCTGCGGCTGGGGTCTCTCCTCCTGGGCTGCTCCTCCCGCCAGAGCCGCGATCGATCCTCGCCGATAAGCGACACAACAAAAACACACACACACACACACACACAGCTGCGCAGGGGAGAGCGGAGTACAGGTGGGCAGAGAGGGGTCACCTGGCTGTTTATCAGCCGGCAGATGATTGTTGCCGGTTTCTCACTTGGCCTGCGCCGCCACTCCGCACTCCGCTCCGCCTGGCTCGGTGGGCGTTGTGGCCAGCCATAAACAATCGGACAATTTGGAGCCCGGTACGTAGCACGTACCCCGATCCCGATCCCGATCCCGGCCAGAAACCGCAGCAGATCCCGAGGAGCGACCCTTTGTTCATTTGTCGCTTGGGTCTCAGCCCGCGGACCGCCGCGCCGCTAATCGTTTCGGGGTCAGTTAACCCGAAAGAAATCAAAGAGGCAACGAGGCCAAGGAGCATCTCTGGCCGGAGATCGCCCTGGAGATGGTGCTGGTGTTGGCAATTCCAAGGCAATGATCCGAGGGAGCCTAGGATGGCGGCGGAAGGGAGCCCAGTCGCCAGTGCGTCTGGCCGGGCGCGCCTTGGAGGAGCACTTGGTGGGGCAATGCATAATGAGCGGGCTCTAGGAGGGGTAATGAGGATTCTGATACCTCTTTTTATTATTCAGCTTAGGGGGCTAAATACAGGTAAAAAAAAGAGCTTGCTAACTTTTAAAATAATAATTGTAGGTATTTAATAGCTTCTTACCTAACTACTCTACTAACCTACTCTCACATAAGACATTTAGTTAGATGAAAGTGGAGTTAATTGTTAAATAATGTTCAAATGAAGTTCTTTAGTTGGCACGCTGAATATTGAAGTCAGTCCGCAACGGTTACTGATGGAGGATGGTGTGGCTTGGCTCACTCCTAAACAACTGCATATTCAAGCCGGCTCCTGTTTGTCAAGATCTTTGTATGTTTTTGGCATAACTATATACACTTTTATTTAGTTTTAAAGCCAGCAATAAGCTCTTCTTGCGCCTTTCTTTCACTTATTTCCCTTTATTCAGTTATTACTGGATTTTATTTAAAAGCAAAGGCAATGGATAATATTAACCAAGGTTAGGATTAAATTCTGAGCTAAATACCTTGTAAGTGCAGTCCCTCCTAACACCTATTTAACACGAATTATATGCTTCCTTTGGTATGCATCCCGCATCCGGCTGTGATTTAGCATTTTTCCCAACTCTTTTCCAGCTTCGTGGCCGCCGGATCCGCCGATCCACCAGATCCGCCAGATCCGCCGCCTCATTAGTCACACAGAAATGTGCGAGCGGACTACTGCAGACGGACGAGCGCCTCCTCCGACGGCCTCCTCCTCGGGGAATATAATTAAACAAATTTTAGCAGAGGCAATCGGCGATCGGAGGAGCAGCAGCAGCAGAAATTGAAAAACGTGAGTGAGCACAGCCCGAAAAAAGGCCGGGAGAGGGAGAGGGAGAGGGAGAGGGACCGACCGAGGGGAGAGAGAGTGCAGCTGCCAATTGTGATAAGAGAAATCTTCATTTTCGCGCGAAAATTTTGCCACCTTGCCTTGGGTTTCCGGGACTCTCTGGCATCGCGATGGCAAAGGAGGCAGTCGACGGAGGAGGAGCCTGGGCCTGGGCCCCGACTCGGACCTGAGTTGCGCCTGGGCGCGGTAATCAACGCCATCAGCAGCGAGGTCTCTGGGCCAACAACTCCGCGGCTTATCAATTGTTATTAATCAGGGCGAAGAGGGTCTCCCTCCGAATGCAAAGAGCGCAAAGTTCGCAAATTTCATTTCACTTCACACTTTGGCCAAAAGGAAAAGGGGAGTGGGTAGCTTAGTTTCTTCGGCTCAGATCTGCTTTTGTGCGCCTTGTGTCCGTGTAAATAATCAACCTCCTCATATCTTCGGGGGCTCCAAAGCTATTCGTGATTTACTCGCCGGATCCACGGCCGGCTCCTCCGCCGCGCTGAGCTTCGGTCCGGAGCTCCTGCAGTCAGCACCTCTCTATGGGAACTTCGGGAGAGGAAATTCCTTCGATCCGGGATAAGCAAGCTCCCAGCTCTATCCTCTTTGGGTTCCCTCCTCCTGCGATCGGAACAGAAGTTCGCATTTCAACCCAAAACTAATTTAGTTCACTTGGTTCAAACAAAAGCTGCTGCTGATGTCAATGGGTTGGGACGAGATTAAGAGGTTGCAGGATGAAAAAGCATAGAGGGAAGTGGTATATGTACAGCTGGGGTCAGAATAATAGCAATTTAAATAACCTGTCTGTCCGTTTGTCCGTCTGCCTTTTTCTAGACAATCTAGTCTCGCAGTCCTAGAGCTTTCTGGCTGAAACTTCTCCAGTAGTTTCCTCCTATGTCAGTAGGTATATAACTCGAAACGAACCGGATATCATTTAGCTGCCTTAGAAACCATAGAAAATGAATAGTTCTAAGTTAAAGCTTCGATTATTTTAATAATTATCTGCAGCTACTTCTAGATAATGTCACTTATAACGATGCCAGGGTATTCAATTTAGTTTTATAGAAGAAAGCCCCTTTCTCAAGGCTACAAACACCAAACATATACCTATGGCTCCTATTCTGAAATTCCTTGCCCATAGCTGACTTAGAACCAATCAGAAAATAACAGAAAACTTCGATATTTTTCTACACATACACACATAGACTTTTTACGACTTTAAAGCCTCATTTCTAATTGTATAAATATCCTACAAAGATCAAATGAAATATCCACCAGAAATTGAAAAAAACCCTTTCAGAGCTGTTTCTGTCGCAGCCACCGTTGCCACCTCCACTGTGGGCATATGTTTGTGGAGCACCCTATGTGGTACGTACTCGTACTATATCTTCGATCTATAGAAACCGAAACACAGGCACCGCAGACACAAAGCCAAAGACGGACGACGGACGACGGACGACGGACGACAGACGGCGGACAGCAGCGGGCAATTCCTCGAAATCGCCCGAGTCAAAGTCTCTCTTTTTGATGTCTTAATTAAAAAACGTGCAAATGATACACAGACAGGGCTGGGCGGGGGCTGGAAGGGGCTCTGATCAGGGGGGCGGCCGGGGATGATCTGGGCCCTCTGCTCTGCTCAGAGTTCAATGTTGGAGCAATTGATGCAACTGTTGAGATGTGTTCGCTGCTGTAGCTGCAGCTGTAGCTGTTGCTGTTGCTGTTGCTGTTGCATGGTTGCAAGCTGATAAGCAGGGAGGGGGGCAGAGCGAGGGACAGGGTCGGGAAATTGTCGCAAGTACTTGAAAATATCGTGTGAGCACGCTCACAGAGAGCTTTGATCGCTTGATCAGCACCAGGAGCAGGAGCAGGAGCCGGAGCAGGAGCAACAGCAGCTACAGTTGTCGCCGACTGCAGCAACACCAACACACAGCCTCAGCCTCAGCCTCTCAGTGATCAATTGCGATTGGAATTCCCAGTGTTGCTCCCACAATCTCATGTGAGAGTGGCCCAAGCTCCAAACTCCAAGCTCCTAGCTCCTAGCTCCGAGGAGTAGCTGCCGTGCACAAATTTAAATTGACCCAAAGTGCAAGTTTTGAATGTCGGCTAATCGTTCATCGCAGACGAGGCAACATGTTGCTGCTGCGGCTGCTGCGGCTGCTGCGGCTGCTGCTGGCTCCTTGCTCATAATTTGCGTTTATTAAACAAGTTGGGATATTTGCATAAATGTTGCTTTCACGGATTAGGATCCAGGATGCAGCAGCACTAAAATCAGAGGGAACTAGGAGCTGGAAGCGGAAGGGCATCCTGGACTAGAAGGACCAAGAAACATGCCACAATGCTGTGTAAACAAATCACGCTTTTCTGCAGATCAATCAAGCCCTGACAACCTCTAGAAGTCTCAATTGAATTGTGATTTTCCCAACTCGCCCCCTTTAAGGCGATTTTCCCCCTTTGGCGACACGACACTGCGCTTTTCCCTGCTTTTCCCTGCTTTTCTACTGCTACAACTGCTCAGTTCGTGAGGGCTTTGCCGGGCCACGCCCCCTTGATCTCCGGTCCAAGTCGTGCCTCTGGCATTGCTCTGTTTTCTCCATTTCTCCCTGTCTCCCGAGCGCTGTTGTGATGACTTTTGATGTGTTCATCAGGCAGGCCAATCACGACCAGAGAGCCACAGACACAAAAACACGGCTAACAACAACAGCTAAACAGTTAAAAGGGCAAAAACAGGCAAAACAGTAAACAGTAAATTAAAGAGGCGCGAAAATTGCCTGCAAGAGCTGTGTGAATGGGAATGGAATTCCTTAAAAAAGGGGAGAAAAGGGCACAAAGGCAGCCAGCAACAAATGGAACGAGGACCCCACACAGACGCCGATGAGAGGCGGGCCGAGGGGAGCAGGCGTCCGAGTTGCTAACAAGATGCGAGGCAGTCAGCGACAACACAGCAGGAACAGCAAGAACCACAGGCAGTTGGCCAAAACTACAAAGCCAAAGGCCGCCACGCAGACCCGACTCCGAGTTGAGGGCCCGGCGGAGTTAAACTCCCAGCAGCCTGTTTGGCAACGCAGCAAAAAAGGCCACGCAAACTGGCAGAAAGCGCTTGGCAGTACAGAGAGAGAAATAGAGGCCAAAAGGACTTGTCTTTAAAGTAGGAGAGATACAGAAGTGTCTGGAGAGTTGTATATCTTTGGGGCACTGAGGCACTAATACTTTACTTGGCTTAATATTTCCCACTTCCCACTTCGCTCAGTGTCTCTGAGAACTGGCTAACAAAGCGGCGAGAGCCAGACACATCATTACCTACCAATTAGGCCCCGAAAAGTGTGTGCGTCCCTGTGTGGCGCGGCGTTTGAGCTCGGGTTGTGGAGCCAGGAGAGCAGGTCTCTGGCTCGGCCAGAGGACGGGGCTCCGAGGCTGCTCTTTTGGTGGCACAATAAACGTTTACAACGTGGCGAGGGAGCGGAGAGGAGCGGAGAGGAGCGGAGAGGAGTGACTGACAGCCAGTAAATAAGCCATAAATGCTGGAAGGAGGCCACCTCACCTGGGCGATGATGGAGTGCAAAGTGCCTGCTAACAGCTGGTAATGAGCTCCGAGAAAGTGAGGCTTGCTTTAAGTTAAGGTTCGGGATTTATGGAGAGCACACTGGCAGGAGGCTGACTTCCTCTTCCCGGCACGCACACAGCACTGACTCGACAAATCCTTCCTTCCAATTCGATTTCAATTCGTTTCTGGGCGATTTATGCTCTCCGATTGCTGATTGAATTTTCGCAACTGGATTTGTACAAATAAGCCACAAAACACATGGCCATAATCAGCAGCAGCCAGCGCAGGAGCTGGAATCAACATCGATGACGAGGGTCGTTCGTGCGTGAGGTGAGCCCGGGAGCCGGGAGCTGGGAGCTGGGAGCTGGGAGTTGGGAGTTAAGGATCCGAATGCAAACAGCCATGAGGGTGTGGGAAAGTAATAATAATAGCGACTGGCGAGTGACAGAAGGGGTTAATGGAAAGCCAAGTCCAACTTGGATGACAAGCGAAAGGCGGCTCCGGAGGATGGCAGCGGCTGGCCGGGCTGACAGCAACTAATTGATTGACAGAAGTGTGTCCCAGCTCAATGTGATTTCCCAATAATAAGGGGTTTAATCGATTCGAAAGGCTCAGGATACTGTAAAGGCTTTGCTTATCAGCTGAGAGCTCTATGAATAAATATCTCAAAGGGAGCGCAAAAAAGGAATTAACTTTTAAGGGATTACTGTCGAGTACTTTCTCGATTTTTCAAGACGAATTTATCCCACGAAAAGGTGTAGCTTCTATGTAAGAATATAGAAAAGAAAGAAGTTAAACAGGAAAGCACTTTTAGGGAATTCATCTATGAAGAGTTCAAGGATTTTCTGGATTTTATTAAAAGTAAATTCGTGCCATCCTTATTCTCATAATTATTCCATATTATTTTAATAGTAATAACACCTCAAAATAAATATTTAATCTTGAGCCCGGGCAATGGTAGTAAGACCTAATGACAATGAGGAAGAAGTGCTTTTCTGAGTTAATGATAACTTGCAGGCAACAAACCCAAGCCTCGTTCTCAAGGGCTTAAAAAGTAATGAAAGATAATCCCCAGCAGACTCAAGGATACTCCTCCAACCCAGAGGTCAAGTCGTAAGCCAGCGTCCTCGAGCGGCACACAATTTCCCGGCGAGTGAGGGCCCGAGTAACCCTTTCTCCCTGGCATTCCCCTCTTCGGATTCTGGGGGAAATGATAAAGCACCATGTACGTATATGGGGCCTGCCATATACATAAAAAAATTACAGCATAAATCACACACAACACACACTCCACACACATAACGGCCGCACACACACGCACAAATTTCGGCTGTTGTATTAAAAATAATATCGTCGTCTGGTCGACAAAGATAAGAAAATTTATCCAAAGGATTGCGTTTTGGTGTTATGGCCACCGCAAAAAAGTGGGGGCCAGCTCCGGCTCGTGCTCCTTCTCCGACTGCTCACTGCTCCTTTGTCTGCGCAACCGCAAGGACACGGCGACCCTTGCGAGCGCCTTCCTCTTGCCTTCGACTGGAGGCGAGCATTTTATGACCAAAGCCCCCAAGTCGAACTCATCATCATCATCATCCTCAGATTCCACGGACCAGGGGTCAGGACGGGGCTTAGGCAGGGGTCATGGGGAGGCGGGGATGGGGCAGGAGCAGGCGCAGGACCGCCAGCTGCGATCTGTGGCCAGCGATAAGGCGGGAATACATTTCATAAATGCCGCCGCGCCGCAAAAAGGATTACGAGGCTGCCACTCTTTGGCTTCCCTTCCTGCTCTCTGACACTGCACAAAAAATAGTCAGCCAATTATTGAATATTTCAGTTGATAGCCTCTTAAACTATTATCCTCAATAAATTCTATATACTAAACCATAACTTTTGTAGAGTATTATGTATTACATTTTGTATCCTAACTTTGTTAGATTAAAAAATCTTTAAAAAGCATTTAGAAATATGATTCTAAAAAACTCTAAGTTTGTGTCTTTTTAGCCTTATTTTAATGATTACTTTTTATTTTTTAAAGAAAACCTACAGTGCCATAGACCCTTAAAATTGGTTTCCTTATAGAAACCCATTTATCTCTCCATATTTTTCGCCTTAACCTCTCTATATTTCACCATATCCGTGGGGAAACGCTCTTCTCTCTCTCTCCTCTGCTGTAATTTATTGTAAAAATAGTGTAAATTGTATTTACAAAGCTGCAGCTAGCATCTCAAGTCAGAAACCTCCCCTGGCTTTCCTTACAGGACTTCTTTACGGGATCTTTTGCCTTGGAAATATAGCCAGAACTGGCGCTGGAGAGCTTTATATTCCGAAACATAAATCCGGTAATAGTAAGCACTAAAAACCCTCGCGATACACACGTTTTATAGAGGGTCTCGCCCACATGTCGTATACTTGATATCGGCACTCTGCTTTGCATTTACACTGAGGATAATAGGGGCAAGGGCTGCGCTGATGAGGATGATGGAACACTGCAGATAAGCTCGAGCGCCGTGTAATGGTCTTTTTTTCGATTACCGATGTTGATGTTGGATGTTGTGGTTGCTGTTGCTGTTGTTGCGTTTTTTGTCTTTGCCCGCAGCAATTGCACTGCGAGTCCCGCATAAACCCCAAAAAAAAAAAAAAAAAAAAACAGAAAACAGAGAAGAAAATTCCGATAGGGAAACTTTGAGCTTTCCTCCCCCCTCGCCCTGTCAAATGATTAATTACATGCCGAAAAGCTATCTAACAATTTGACTCGCCCGCCGTCTCTGTCTCTGGTTCAGGTTCGCCTAGGTTTTCGGTTTTGGTTTCGGGTTCTGTGTGTTGTGGATTGTGGATTGTCATTAAGCCAGAACAGCGAGCAGCCACAGAGGGAGACATAATAAAAAATTATGCCATAGATAAAATGCCATTAGAGAGGGGCACACACATAGACAGGGGAGCGGAGGGCGGTGGAGTCACCACTTAGCGCCATTAGAAGGCAGCCAACAGGCAACAGCCACCAGCCAACAGCCAACAAGAGGAGCAGCCAACCAAAAAGCCAAGCCAAGTGAGAGGGGCAGGGCAGAGGCAGGGGCCGGGGCAGAGCGGCAGAGCGGCAGCTGGTACTGCAAGTATGCAATTCTGCAAGATAAGCCGAAGCATTCATGAATTTCATAGATAAAAAGCCAAACACACACACACAGGCCGCTGTGCTCACACAGATACACAGGGCCAGGCGCCCAGGGAGATGCGCTTACAGTACATTGCACAGGAGCAGCAGCAACAACAACACTGGCAACGACAGGAGCCACGGCAAATGAAGAGCGCCAGAAGTGAGCAACGGCATCATCATCATCATGGTAGCAGATTCCGAGCAGCAAGTGCCAGAGGCCGGAGGAAGGAGTCGGGAGTCAGGAGCCAGGAGCCAGGAGCCAGCACAAACAAACAAACATCCGAGGGGCGGACCCAGAAAAACCCAAGAGATACAGGAGCCACTTCACATAGAAGCTGGAATGCTCTGCAGGAAATTCTTAATTCAGAAATTGTTTGGTCTGGGATGGGATACAGGTCAGCTAAAAATTTATAAATAATATAAACAAGTAAAATACAAGATAAATGAACAAATGAATATATTAAATTAATTAAACACATTAAATGAAAGACTGAAGTGAACAAATGAAATAAGCAAACTAAATGAACAATGGAATGAATAAATAAAAGGACCAAATTAAAATATATAGTAAAGTAAACAAGTTAAATGAACAAATTACATGAACAAATTTATATGAAGAATTAAATGAACAAATTAAATGAAAAATAAACATAGTAAATAAATTAAAAACATGAAATGAACGAATAAAATAAGCATTTTAAATGAACTAATTAAATTAACAATTGACTGAGCAAATTAAGTGAACAAGTTAAATAAGTAAATATAATTATTATGATAAATCAACGTATAAATTGAACAAAAGAATTGAATTAACATGAACAAATAAAAAAAACATATAAAACTAATACATAAAATGAACAAATTAGAAACAGCTTCTACAAAATAAGACAAATGAACAAATGAAATGATCAAGTAAAATAAACGAATGAAATTGAAAAGTGAAATGAATAAATACAATGAACAAATAATATCTGATGAAAAAAACTGGCTACTTTTGGAAACAAGTTCAAGCCTTATCAAGTTCTTTAAATGTTTTAAGTTTTAAGATATAATTTATTGAATCCAAGCGACTTTGCATGAGGTCCTTATTTTTGAGAACATTTATTCTGCTACATTTTAAAAATCAAATTAAAAGTGCCTAAAAGTGAGCATGATCTGAAAATAAAATTATGCCAAAATAACTAGTGTACTTGGGCACTATTTCCCTAGATCAACACTATATCTATATATAAGGAGAAAACACTTTCAAGAGAAACCTCAAGAAACCAAGCTCTGGGATCCCGGAAAGCCACCGCCACCAACCAGCTGGTGGTGACCCCCAAACAAAGATCGAGTTCAGCAGAGCCTAATCCAATCGGGGCAGCCGGGAAAGCAAGGCGAGTGTGGCTATCTCTGGCCAAGAGTGGGTGCAGGAGGAGGAGGCCACTGGGTGGCAGGGCAGGCTCGAAGCCACACCGTCGCTACCCCGTTGCTCCGGCCGTTGTTGTTGGTTGGCCTGGCCGGCTGGCGTCGCCATGGAGTGTCAACAGCCAGATAAAGATTAGCCCAGACAAACGCCCACTTTTTAGGCCAACTGTTCCGCCCACTGGCCACTCGAAGTGGCCCTCGCCGCCTCGATCTCCCTGCCCCGCCACTCCGGATTGGTGGCCTTCTGTGTGTGTGTGTGTGTGTGTGTGTGTGTGTGTGCTTGAGCTGGGAATCTTTCACTGACGCAGCACAAAAAGGGGCCCGTGGAAGGGCTGAGATTTGGAGGGAAACTGGGCAGCACGGGGAGGATGCTGCCCTGCCCTGCTCCCATTGCCGCCAGTTTTTCGGGGGATTATTAATGATGAATGCTCGAGATGGCAGCGAAATGGTGCGGAATGTCAAGCGGCAATGTCTGGCGAAAAAACGAGCAGGAGCGGAGTTGAAGTCAGGAGATTTAGGTTTGGATTAGCGACTCCAGCTGGCCAATGTATTACAGTATAATCGCAAGATTCATAGTTGCAAGTTGGCAATGAAAAAAAGATTAAATAATTAAATTTTTCTGCAAACATGAATGGAATTTGAGATAAACTGAAAGTATGAGGTTACAGTTCCAAACTAGACTCTATAATATATTCTGTATTATTATTTAAAATGTATTTAGAAAATATTAAGAGAGTTAACTAAAAATGTACAACAACTATACAAATCCTGCTCAAATAATCCCTGATACTCAAAATCACCAACTCAAGGGTAAGTCAGGGGCTACATTCCAATAAACTCCAAATACACTTGAGGATAATCCCTGCGGCTTATTACCAACCCTTTATCTGTAGCAAAACATTCAATCCGCTCCTGGGAAACCCTGGCAAAAGGGTTCGTGCTCTACTCCTCTGCGGGCTTTCGGGGGTCAGAGACATCGTCTCAATGACGTTGACACTGCTGATGATTATGAAGTGATATGAAATTGATGCCAATGATGGCGGAGTGAAGAGTCAAAGTGCCACCCAGAACCAGGGGAGGGTTCTCTATGGAAGGGCAGGAGCAGGGCCTGACCCGTTGTCATTTCCTGCAGTCGGAGCGGTGGAAACGAGGGTTGAGTTCGAGCGCACTGCGAGGAAGGGTTTGTGCAGGGTCTGAGGTCTGAGGCCTTAGAGGTGTCAAAATCATCACAAAAACCGCAGGACACAGCCCACAGGACGGGGCAGCAGCAGTGCCTTTGCACTGATAAAAATTGTATTAAATTAGAGAGCTCTGACTCGGCGTCGTCTTCATCTTTTTTGGGATTAAATTTTTATTGGCAGAATATCAGCAAAAGCGGCAGTGGCAGTGGCAGCGGCAGGATGATGTCCTGGCTCACACACACACACACATTGAGGAAATTTATTATTGGGCATTAACGGGTTATGTCGGTGTCGCCTGCTTCCTGCATTCGCAGAGATAAGAATTTATTTTTTGGCTTTGGCCCATTTCGAGGTAAAGCTGCAAACTTATCGCGGATTGAGCAGCGGGCAAAAAGGACAAGCGGACATAGGACAAGTGAACAACGGACAAACGGACAGGCGACACTCGGATAGGCGACACTCGGACAGGATGTGACTCGCCTGCCTCGGGAAGGGTTTTTCTTTTGAAATGATAGAGCTTACCTCTGCTGTCGACGGTCATGTCTTCTGTGGTATCGGAACAATCACCTAAAAGGAGAGAGAAGAGTTTAGAATAAGTAAATATAGCTTAGCAATTAAATAATTAATTATATAGTAGAGAAATATATATGCTTCATCCCTAAACAATATTATATCATCAAGGATACCAAGACTTGCTTCCATAATAATTCTCCCTGACACAAACTATAGGTTATAAAGCAGGATATAAAAAGAGATCTTAAGATGTTAAGATAAGTCGGATACCTTCTCTGAGTACATAAGTATTAGATCTTTAAAATGAGTGTGCCTTATGTTTCTGGAATATTTTTCAAATAAATATTATATATAATTAAAGCTACTAGAGGTGTCAACTTGAAGTAGCCCTTCAATAAGAGACACAATTATCTATATTGCTTTGCGAAAACTATGGCCACAGATGGGCATCGGAGGGAGATACATAGATGTTGATTGGGGCAGGGTCCGAGCCAGAGTTCGAATTTCATGGATACTTGCCGGGGGCCGCCCAAAGGTCTTTGGCTAATAGTCGTAGATATTTATCGCAGATAGTTCCAGCCAAATGGCTCTCGCTCGGTGCTCGGTGCTCGCTGCTCCGAAAGCGATAATAATTGCTGCGAGGGCCGCTCATTGTTTGTACAACCATTCCCAGTATCTGGGTATCTGGGTATCTGAGTATCTCCTCCACTCTTGGCCGAACTACGCACAGTAGTAGATAGTTGGTTGCGAGGCCGGTGTCCAAGCCTTCACTTCCATTACTCCATTACATCCCCTCTATGTGTATGAATATATCTCCTGCTCCTCATCCAGTCCTCTTTGTGTTGTTTTTCTCATTTTTGATTATATTTCGCTGATTATTCACTTCGAAGGAATTATAATAACAATAATAACAACAATCCGCAGAATTCCTTCGTTTTATTTCAGCTTCTTCCTCGCTCGCTCCCTCGCTCCCTCGCTCGCTCGCTGGCTCGCTGGCTCGCCGCAGATTGCAGATAGCGAGGCACACACACTCTCAGATACAGATACCCACACTCACAGAGCCGCAGATACATATGGGCTGAGCCGAGAGCCCAGCCGAGCCGAGCTGAGCTGGCCGTGGAATGAATGTGAAGCCACACAGCGCAGATAGGCGACTGATAAGCAACTGAAAGCTGGCTGCCATGGACGCGGACACAGACTTGGACTTGGACTACAGTGTCGGACACGTCGGAGACAGGAGGGGCCCTCGGCCCTCCTCTCACTCCCTTCTGCTCCCTGGGCTTTCCCCCACTGGCACCGTGTGTAGGTCCAAAGGCTGGCAATTGGCGGGATTTCTTCAGTTGTAACACCCACACATGGCCCACAGGTTGAAATTAAGCGGGAAAAGTGTCTAAGCCTGGCTTACGTGTGGCTAATATGGCAATGTTTTTAAAGGAACAAAGGGCGAGTTAAGCGGAGAGCCATTTTCCGCTTAAAATATAAATAATATTAAATTCCACTGAGAAGATAAAACTATTTCCTCTTATATTATTTTCTATAAGAATATAGCTCATATTATTTATATTCAGTTTGTCAACAACATATTTCTGGGTCCCTATGCTCTATTTTGTCTTCATATAACTAGAAATAAGATATGTATCCCTAAAATGCAACTTAACCTGCTGTTAAAGTGTCGTTTTAAACTAACATGTGATTGACATAAGAAGTCTATCACAATTTAGTTTGGAATAAAGTGAATTTGCTCTTAGATATATTTCACCAAAATACAATCTAACCTGATATTAAAGTCAAGTGAGATCAAGTTAACATGTAGTTTACATTTCAAGTTTTTGGTTTGCAAGAATCAGTATTATTCCTAAACCTTTATTTGTTTATTATGATTTAAAAAGAATATTCGGAATCTTAATTGAAAATTAGAATACATTTCCGTGAAGCTTTGGCTTGTCAATGAGTTATATGCGGTTTCTATGGAAATGATGAATATTTCAACACCTGAACCTGTTTTAATTGTTATCAGAAGAGTGCTAGGGTCGGAGAGTTGTGGTTTTAGAAGTTTAAACTGCAAATTCAGTCTATACGGGATTACCTTTTGAGTCTTTTTATTAATTTGCTTCCCTTCAAGTCAGTTTACATTGCTTTAAGCCCAGTTTTAATCGCTTCTCACCTCTGGAATTGCTGCTAAGCATTGTTGTCATGGGGTAATCCAATTTTGGCTGCTAATCCCGACTTGTGGTGGCTGCTTGTTCAGCGTTTGGTTTGTTCACTCGAGGGTCACTCACTCATGTTTTAGCTTCTGTTGAGCTTGCCTCGAGGGCCAATTATGTTGTCACTTCACTTGGCTTTCGATTCCCACTTCACTGTATTCAAATTTCATTAAAACCTATTCAAATTTTCGTTGTGACGAACGTATCGGGTGTCGGATGGCTCGCGCGTGGTGCTCGTGCTCGTACCGCTCGTGGTTGCTGCTCGCTCCGCGTTCCACAGCCAACTGAAAGTGAGTAATGAAATTTCATGCGCCGCGTCTCTCTGTGTATCTGTGAGATACAGATACAGGCGGCGGCGGGCAGCAGGCAGCACAGGCGGAGATACCGAGCGAACCGAGTGACGATGACGACGCCGATGACGACGCAGCTCTCTGGCAGGGACTAGAGCGGAGCGGAGAGCGGAGAGTGGAGAGGAGGCCAACCAGCTGATGTTTGTTGACGCCGGGAACAGAGACCTGGCAGAAGCCAGAGTCTAGACTCCAGGGGGGACCAGGTGAGGCCGAGAGACCGGGATGTTGTTTATCTTCGGTTGCCAGCGTCTGCCAGAGCGTCTATCTGCTGCCCTATCTTGAGCTGGACTCGAACTCGTTCTCGCAGTCGTTCGGATTCGTATGGATTGGGATTCGGATTGGTACTGAAATAAGATATCGCCAGAGACCCGGAGACCGAGGCCGACGACGACTGACTGCCGCTGCCGCCACCGCTGCTGCTCTGCGGTCGACTTCCTTCGCTCGCCTCGGAATTATTCGAAACAAAAACTGATAAAGCACTGATAAGAGTGCAGCGCGGCGAGCGCAGAGTTAGATAACATCGCGAGCAGCGGCTGTGGCAGAGAACTCGGAGCTGAAATAAACTCAAAGCCAACCGAGCCGAGCTGAGCTGAACCAACTGAACCAGCAGCGAACGGATACACAGATACACACCGACACACTCTGTAGATACAGATACCAAGATACACTCGCCGAGGGTGTGTGTGCCTGTGCCTGTGCCGGTGCCGGTGTGCTTGTGGTTGTGTGTGCGCGAGGGAGATGCTTTTCAGCGATATCGCGTCTACGGCTAATGGAATTCTGATTATTGCTTAGTGATAAGCGTTTTGTGTTTAATTGTATCTCTGTATCTGTATCTGAGTGCACTGAGCGAAATGGGAGTGCGGAGACGAGTGCGTGGTTACATTGTAGCGGGCACATAGGGAAAATATAATGAGTATTTTGATATAAAGAGTCTTTACTTATATTACCATATAATAGTAATATACAATATTCTGGTAATTAAATAAGTTCCTAGTGAGTTTAGGTTATAATTAAATAATTAATTTTATTAAATTTAACTAAAATATAATATTTTAAAAATAAACTAGGAATATCAAGGTCTCATTGGTACTTCTGTGTCCAAAACCATTATTAAAAATTGTTTTCCCGACGATTCAACGGATGGAAGACTAAAACCAGTGGCGAATTATAGGGCGAAGTAAGTCGAAATAGGGAAAAACCTTAAGGCACCCAGGTTGTATGCTATGTAATGCTTTAACAACCTGATGCTCTCTTAGGATATTCAATGAATGTTGAAATCTAGAAAGAATTCTGATATTTTGTAGTCTTCTAAGACTTCTTTCTTACTTATTTTACAGTGGGATCTCGCTCCTCCGTGGGTTATCAGTCACCTGCTTCGTCCCCATCGACATTCACATCCACATCCACATCCATCCATTTCCTATCTGCATCTGCATCTGCGTCTCCATCATCTCCACTCTGCAGTTTTTGGCTCACGGGGGCTTTTGTTCAAGCTTTTTCTCAGTTTTCCTTTCGGGGCTTATCGCCCGCCGTTGATCTATTTTTATGTTGCTTCTGCTACTCTTTCTCCTTCTCTTTCGCGGCACTCCCCATCTCCGCCTCTCCTGATTCTTATCGGCGTTTGGTTTATTTCCATTTCCCTGGCAACTTTGCAGATGCAAAAAAAAACCCAAAACGTTTTCTTCTTTTTCCCAGCGATAACAATCTCCAGAGGTTTCTCTTTCTCTTCCTCTCTGGGCCTGTGCTCTCTCTCTCCGCTCTGCTATCTGCTCTCTCTTCGCTATCTCCTGCTCTCTCTCCTTCAGTCGCCGCAATCAGCTGTTGTTGGCAGCATTGCCAGCATGTTGCGCATGCGTTGTTGTGGCCTAACACCACCCCACTCCAATCCACCCTGGCTACCCTCCTCCTCCTCCAGCTCATACTGTTGTTGTCTGCTGGCTGCCTTTGCGACGATTATCTCGTTTTGCCATTGTTGACTTTTAATTAGATTCATTAAACGTGCCGCTTGCCGCTTGCCGCTAACTCCCTTGCAACCCCTTGCGATACCGCACCCCTGGTGCCATGGCACGACTCAGAGATACCCTGGCAAAATAACCATGAGACAGATAGTGCTGCATTTTAGGGACGCATAATTATTGACCTACATGAGTCAGAAAATAAGTAGATTTATATTTTATATCTGGCAACACATGCCGTTAATAATCTACCATTTTGTCAACTGTTTAATTTGTTTGACTCTGAAAAAGTTTAAAGAAATAAGTTTTTTTTTATCAAAAAGAGATCAGCACATTTCGTTTGCCTAAAATGGAATATATAATATATAAAAAGTGATTCTACAAATGAATTATACCTCGGCTTTTAACCTAATAGAATTTTTAACATTATTGTGTGAAAGTTCCTAACTTTATTCTCATCTTTCAAGGGTAACCCATTGTTCGTTCCCCCTAAATGGATCATTATCAGAGTTTAGCCTTTCTTGCCGCCTGCTTATGTGTTAGAATATATTTTCCACAGTTCGTGGGTGTTTTTTATGTTTTTTTCTGTTTTTGTTTCTGTTTTGCAGCTTATGCAGCGATAAACACTTCATGCGTGAATATCTGCGAAAGGTTTTTGATAAATGCGCGCCCGCTGCGGTTGCTCGCGTTGTTGTCGCTGCTGCTGCGGGTTGTTGGTAGTTGCTGGGAAGAGGAACTGCCAACACTGGCCCCTGCCTCTCCACCTTTCTCCATCTCTCCATCTCTCTCTCTCTCCCTCTCTTGCTCTGCTGCTCTGACAGAGGCAATCGTTTAGCAATTATGTTGCTACAAGTCGCCATTCATGTGTGTATCTTTGTGTGTCACTGTTGTTACGTGCTCATTTATTGACATAAATATGAACAAATGCGACAGATCAACGTCTGCTGATTGCACTACACCGAAAAAGCGTTTTTAAGAAAATATGCTAAAAATACAAGGCAGCAGCACAACAGCAGCCGCAATGAGCGTGAAATATTACACCGGAAAAAAGGTGATGAAGAAGGGTTTCACCTGAACTAAGCGATAGTATTGCAAGAGCAAGATTAATGCAGTTACTGATATTAGGCATATCTCAATACTAGCTAAGAAGCCATTTAACAATTTATATTATTTAAGTCATACAGATTAATATGCAAAACTACAAGACATTATTAACTGAGAAACCTAGAATTATCTACAATTTGTATGACTAAAAAGGACAATAAATGAACTCAAATATAGTTTATTTCTTTTATAATTCTCAATAACAGCTTAACAGTTATAGTACTGATTATGTGCCAAAACCACTTTAATTTTCATGCAGACTTCTGGTGGTAAACACCCTACAGATTTGGGTGTTAAAAAATCCAAATAAAAATAGAATGTTAAAAAGCTAAAAGCCAGAGCAAAGACTTCATTTTGTATATCTTTAGCACTAAAGTTAATGTATAAATTCTTTAAGCTAAATAATAATTAAAACTTAAGGTTAAGTCCCTGTATTTTACTTTTTTATTCTTCCCATATTTCCCCTTAATACATATTCTAGTGTCTTAAAGGCTGCAGTTGCGAATGACGCGGCACTTGGAGCCACACACACAGACACCCCCGCTATCCCCGCTATCCCCGCTCCCGCTGACCTCGATGCCCCCTACCCTCTCCGCCCCACCGCCGCACAAGCGAAATAAAACTCCGCTGAGAGCGCGCAGATGCAAGCGAGTTGATAAGAGATCCTCACGCTGATAAAATGAAAAGGCAAGGCAAAGGCAGCAGCGAGCGACTCACAGTTGTTGCTTGTTGTAGTATTTCTGTTTCTGTTTTTTTGGGGTTATTTCTACTTATGCTATTGCCGTCTCCCTCGCCCGACCGTCGCTTTAATTCCATTTCGTTCGCTTTTCGGTTAGATGCATCGTTAAGATTACGGCTCGGCAGCATTTGTTGCTGTTGTTGTTGCTGCGATTGTGGCAACAACAATGAAAAAAACATTTATCGTGAAATAAATCTACTTAAGTTTTTTTGTCTGCTCCCGCTCATACCCCTCTCTCTCTCTCTCTCTGTCTCTCAAACTGCTTCTTCCGTTGGAAACTCCGAAAACAAAAAATGTGGCTTGTAACTCGAGACGCGCACATTACTTTTAAGGGGGAGAGACGGGATCGGTGTTATATAACCCATGGTTGCTCGGTTGCTCAACTCATTTCCACCAAAATAAACGATAAACGATAAAACACTGAAATTGTTCAACCTTGAGACTGGAAGCTCTCTCGCCCAAGCCAAGTGCGTCTCTTTTTCCGCACAGGCACAGCAGGTGCTGAGCTGCTGACAGTCTCCCTTCCTGCTGCCTGCCTTTGCCCCTGCCTTGTCCCTTCCTTTTCCTCTGGCTTTTCACCACCTCCACTTTTAATTCACTTTTGCAGTCCGAGGCAGGCCTGCCTGCCTGCCTGCATATTTATGAACTCTGCCAGATAAGCGACGACTTCATTGTAGCGAAATTAAATCAATTAACATAAGCCAAGGTGCGAGCTAAGCCCGCTCCCCCTCGCTCGCATTTATCTCAGCTTGCCACCTTGCCCCGGCTCCCAATTAGCCCCTCCCCGTCGCCACTCCTCCACTCCTCCACTCCGCCACTGGGCTAATCTAGCAATCAATCAAAGTGATTTAAATTTCATGCCGCGTATCTGCGCGCTGCCACCAGAAGTTATGCCGCAGCTCCCCGCACAGGCCCACGTACACTTCTGTAAAATCACGATTAAGAACTCAACTCAGCCGAAAAGCCAGACAGAAATTTTGAGTTATTATCGCTGGAAAACAGACCAGGAGCCAAGGGGAGACAGGATGAGCGGGATCAAACCATAACTGAGATATGTAAAAATAGATACGAAGTACATATAAACCTATTTTACCCTTATTGGTGGGGGTAACCGACTTGACAGATCATTATTTAGCCCTTTAAGGGATTAAGAGAATAAGTCAGAGAAGTACATAACAAATAAATATAAAAGCAAATGCCACTTAGACATTATATAAGTTAAACATTGGGATTTTATATTTTTTTGGGAGGCCTTTCAACCCTTAAAAGATCCCTTAAGGTAATCACTAAACTATAAATTAAAAGTGTGCTGACTTAAATATAAAAATGTTTCGATATCAACCCTTTACCCTTATAAAGATATTTATTATCTTTAAATATATAATTTTTGGTTCAAATTTAAATTAAATTAAAAGAAGAGGAACCCAAAACGTATGCTATGATTTTTACCAACTGGCTGCCGATTATTTTATTAGTTCTTTGCCGTTCTTTAGTTTCTGTTAAAAATATTCCCAGTGAAAGTATGATTTTCTGGGTAATTATTACTTTTAAAATAAAAACTCAATTTGTTAGAAAGTAATAGTCCCTTTTCATAATTATAAATGTAATAATAATCATAATAATAAATATCCTTATTATAATAACATTCCCTTTCTAATCCCACTTAACCAGAATTCTGTGAATATTTTTCCCACTCATTTGCAGAACCTCCCTTCCCTACCTGATTTTCTACCTGCTCTCCTGTGACTCATTTATCCGCCAAAGATCATCAATCGCTTTATGGCCGCAGTAGCTCCTTGATTTTCCAGCGCCTGATCTCCAATCTATGGTCAAAATATATGATGGCCGTGAGTAATTCGAAACCGCAGCGGACTCGTTTTATTGACCTCCTTTTCTGGCCCTTGAGGCTACTCCAGCACCATTCGCGGGACACCAGTCCCAGTTTCAGGCCGAGTTCGAGTTCGCTAAGTGGTCATAAAATATGCTTAATGCATCAGGAAGCCGCCTCTATATGCGGGTGCCACCACCAGCACCACTTGCAACCCCTTTTCAGCACGACGGCTTCCCCCGGCTGCCTCTCTCCTGCCGTCGTAAAATCCTTATCGGCGCCTCGGCTCCGCTCCTCAGTCAGTCATCCCGGTTGGTAAGTGCGAGATTAAAATATTGGATAAGGCGGCGGCAGCAGAAATGCAGCTCGGCGGAGCGATAACGAAAAAGTGGAAATGGAAATGGAGATGGAAATGGTAACGAAACGTTCCTGGCCGCCGTCGCCCTTCAAAAATATATATATATATTCCTACGTTATCGGCATTCGGCCTGTTTCTGTTTTGAATACTGGGCCTGGCCTCCGCGGTTCCTCCTCGGTTCGCTCGGCTTCTCCGGGTAAGTGAGTGATAAACACGAGTTATCGCATCAATTAGTTCGGCGTCAAGTTGACGTCGTTAAAGGCAGCCCAAACAAAGCCCGGGCCCGGGCCCGGAGCCGACTCATTTCGATTCCCGACTCCTGAGAGGCGAAAGTCAAGCCGGAATGCCATAAAACCCAAGTCGCCGGCCAACTCGCGGTCTGCGTCGGCCGCCGTCCCACAGATTCCTTAGCCAATTGTGTTGCCAAACAATAGCAGGGCCAGAAATAGCTAGGCAGAGAAAGCAGGCAGGACTGGCCAATAAATTGGAAAATATTCCTTTTCAATGGAATTTAGAAAATAATTAATTTAAACTAACAATATATATTGTAATATATGATAATTGTCAGTATTGTTAGAAAGAGGTAAATAATAAACTTGATGAGTATGGACCAATAGAATTATCTAACTGGTTTTGCAAGGGCCCTTTGAGTTACTAAACTCCTTAAAATACAATATAAAAGCATAAAAAATAGCTAGCACCATTATACATCCCATTTGCTTTAAATATTTTAAACACGCTACTGATGACGGACCTGGCAGGCTCCGAAACAGCTGTATACTCAAGCCAAAAACCTAAGCCATCAACACTGTTGGCAACGCCGTCGCTCGATATATGGAGTAAGGCGCGGGCGCGAGGCGACGCTGACAAAAGTGTCAATGATCCTATAACCGATATTGAGACAGCGCCGTCTCTTTCTGTGTGTCACTGCCTTGCTCTCTCCCACTCTCCCACTCTCCTCTGTCCCTGCTCCCTCTTCAGCCTGTCGCCATACGCAAATTGAGCCCGAAAGTGGCTTGTAAAACATTAAACGTTTGCTGGTCCGGTCGCCAGTCGCCAGTCATCAAATGAGCAAATGACGAGGCGATGCCGATGCCGTGTCGATGTAGGAGGCCCCGTGCCAAGCGCTCAGGTAGGGAGGAGGGACGAGATGCAGATACAGCACACACGCCGTCGCCGCCGCCGCCGCCGCAGCCAAAGCTAATTGCTGGGCCGAGTCCGTCTGGCTCTGTCTATGAGATGCCTGTGCCTGGCGTGCCTCTCAATCGATGCCTTTTTGGGTGCCTGCTCCTGTCAGCGGTGCGTCAGGAGGAGGAGATCTCGAGTGGATAACGGGTAAGGGGAAGGGGACGGGGACGGAGACGATGACGCTGAACGACGACGTCGCTGTTATCGCAGCCGGAAGTGCCATCATAAAAGGAAGGTGCAATAAAAATATTTTACACGCTTGCCATCTCTGTCCTTCTCGCTCACCTCAATGGCGATATGGAAAATGGGATTGGAAAAGGGAAAATACCTCTTTGGGGCGGCTCTGCCTGATCGGCTCAATTGGCAAGAGTCTGCGGAAGGAGTGTGGCGAATGCGGTGATACCCTAAGGCCATCTATAATACTGGAAAGGAGACAATCTTTGCAATATATTAACATAGAGTTAGGCTCATTCTATGCTTCTTAAAAATGTAATAGATTTTTAACTATGGTAACTAATTAATAAAAAATATGACAGAATGAAGAGGAAACTTTTTAACTAGAGTTAAAAAAACGAATTAGCACCTGTTAAAGATCACAAAGGATGGGGTCTTCAGAAGATGTGTGTCTCATACACAGGACCGACAAGGACCTTCACAGAACCCCAGCTTTCTCCGCTAGCTGATATGCCCTTCCACAAGACTCAGTGCCAACAGTCTCACTGTCTCAATCGGAGGCCAGGCCATCCTCCCCTTCAGCTGATTCACTGCCGATTCCGATTTCTCCCCGGGATGCAGGGAGGGCCACGCACACATGTGAGCGATGCCAAGAGATGCGAGATGACAGCGAAGGCCTCATCGGAAACGTGGCTCTGTGTGCTGTCCTTATCAGCCCGGCATTCCTAGCCTGCCTGCTCCTTTGGCAGTTCTCGAGAGCTGCCATTGTTGGCTGCTCCTGTTCCTGCTCCTGCTACAGCTGCTCTTCCTGTTCCTGTTCCCCAGTCCTGCGTCCTGGGCGTGTGTGGAAGTGGGTGAAGTGAGACTGACTCATGCCCGAAAAGTGTTGCTGGGGTCGCACCATAAAAATCATAACCATTTATGTCCTGCCTTTCGCCTGCTCACACGATGATGAAAGTGAGCTTTGCCCCGAAGGCTCCTCTGGCAAGGACTCATCATCATCATCATTCTCTGGCTGAAGTTCAGTGAGAGATTCCCATCAGCGAAAGTTTGAGTGGTCAGCGAATAAAAAAGCATTTGTCCTGCTTGCTAAATGTCCTGTCCCCCACGGAGGGGAGTTCAAGGTTCAACTTTCAAGGATAATAACAATTTTCGCAAATTACAAATTACTTGCAGGGGCAGCCAGCTGTGCTTTTTGTTTGTTTGCTTACACAAGCGAGGGAAAGTGGCTTAATCATAAAATGTTTAAGGAAAAATAATACTTTGAGGGGATTTATGTGGTTTGGGTAATTAAATTAAATGTTTTAATATTGTTTGGTATTTTGAAAAATAATTTAATGAGTTTACTAGCTTATATAAGTAAAAATAAATAAAATAAAAGCATAAGTAACTCCCTATTATATATTTGGGATAGTTTTTGAATGTTTTTAAAGGAAATATTCATGATTCAAATGTAAAGTAAAGGTTAAGGCTTGTACTTCTTCGTTTACACTTAGTTACACTTAGTTACCAAGCATAATTATTCCCTAAAAATATATATATAATATAGAATATACATATAATATAAAATATATATATATAATATATGAGTTTCTCTTACAGATCCGTAAGCCTCTGAAATAACCCAAGTAACCTTAATAGCCATCCCTATTTATTTAGCCTCGGCTGTAAATAAGTCATGTTCATTAAAGCAAAAACTCGGACACGACGCACACATAAATCGCTTATCCTTTATCCTGTTGCTCGTTTCGGGTGTGTGCCCGAGCCCGTGCCCGTGCGACTGGGCCAGGATGATAAATCCCCGTCCGACTCTCTCCTCTCGCTCTCGGTGGTGGCCAGCGACTGCAGCGGCCAAATGACAAACTGCAAGGAGGAGGCCGCAGGACCAAAAACAAAAACAAAGCACGCAGGACAACGCAGCAGCAGCGCAGCAGCTGATAAGGAAAGTTGTGGGCGGGGCAGAGCGTTTGTCTCAGTGTAGCGAGCGAGCCATTAAATTGACAAAATACCAACACACACAGCCAGGGGAGGCGAGGGGAGGGGGCTGGCCACAAAAAGGACATTCCTCAGAAAGCCAAGCGCGAGCGAGAAAAGCGAGAGAGCGAGAGATAGAGGCAGCGCCATGCGCCATATTTTATATTTTACATTCTTATCGCAAAACTCTCACTCAGCCATTCCCGTTCTGGGGGGGCAAGGAGGCGAGAGGGAGGAGAAGAGGCAGAGAAAAGGAGAAAGGGAGACAGAGGGACAGAGAGACAGAGAGAGAGCGGGAGTAGCTGGAGAACTGATAACACCCGGCGCTAATGGGACCAAACAATGCCAAATGGAGCAGCGCAGCACAACAGAACCGAGCTGCACAGCAAGGACACCCATCCCCACCCACACTCACACCCATACCCCATACCCGCACACACACACACAACAAGGACACACAACAAACGGGCAGGCAGTAGACCCACCCAAAAACTGGGCTGGGCCCAAGTCTTATCTATGGCCATCAATCAGGCGAGCAGCGAGCGGCGATAAGCAAAAAGATTTTAAATGGAGTGCACAGAGCCCACAGGAGGGAACGGAAAGGAGACAGTGCACTGGGAGGAAAAGGGTGTTCCCGTCAAGGCACAATATAAGTCTTAGTCTTTTAATTGTTTATACTCTAAACATCAAAATAAAGCTGCAGTTCACGGCATTTAGTTCTCAAAACATAGCCTAATTTATGGGGCTGCCAGAGGGAGGTTGTGGCTATAGAAGCTAAAATCTAGTTTGTGACTATAATACTTGGTGGATCGTTTTGAAAGTTGGTATCTAGTTAGAACTAATAACAATTAATAATATAATGCTACCAAATCGAAAAGAAATAAAGAAATTTGGTAACTATTTCACCTTTATAAGTAGTCATGGTAAAGAGTAACATTCTGTGCTTTAATTTTGATATAACCCAACTTAACAGAACTATAATATTCTTGGAATATTTTAAAAACTACATTAGTAGTAGTTACACTTAATTTAAATTTATTAATTTGCTTTAGTCTTGGTAAAGTTTTTAAAAAGGCAGAATTAGTAAACCAAGAGACTTACAAATATAATGTCTAATGTTTGACTTTGTATCTTTTTGAATGCTTGTTAACCGGATTTTAAAATATTTAAAAATCCTGATTGCATCGATTTTAAGTACCCCTGTTTCCCTCAGTGTGTTATCAGTGGCAGGACCCGCCCTGCCCTTTTGCTCTTCCGCTCCCAACCCCCATTGCGATGTCAGGAGCGCATCTCTGGGCGGGAATTGGGTGTAGCAGGGTTTTGTCCTACGACTGCTGGCAGCGATAAGCGGAGCTCAAACTGAATGCAGACAAGGGGGAGGGATAGTTCCTGGCCAGGTGAAGTCACCTCCGCCTGCCTGCCCGCTGCTCCTCATCCTTCACCTGTGATTCAGTGAATTCCATTTTCTGCGCTCGCGGCCCACGAATATTTTCACTTGCCGGTTTGGTGGCGTTGTCGTTATCAGTTTGCCCAGCGCTCGGCTCCTGCTCCTGCTGCTGCTACGAGGATGTGAGAAGTGGGGTTTCTGGGCTGGAAGGACACGCGGCAGGACACTCAGGACACTGGAGGCAGTGTTGCTTATCGCACACATACAGGAACAAGTGGGGCGGCGGCGGATTGGTGTTAACCATTCGCCGAGAGCATCGGAGCAGCATAAAGCCATCGGCTGCAGGGACAGAAACAATGACAACGAGTTGACAATCCTGTGCCGAACCCCCTCCCCCCCAAGGCCTCTTTGTAATCAAGGATCGAACCCCCCTTCCTTCAGTGTTGGGAAGTGCGCAATTTTTGCATTGAATGAAAAATGAAATTGTTAAATGAAATGATTCGCTTTGGCATTGAGCGAGTGACGCCTCTTTTATGCATTCGCCAATTGATTTTCAGCCACGCCTACACTATCATCAGTACCCATTCATCCCATCCCCCCGGGCCCCTCCCCCCGTGCTCTGTGTAGCGCCTTACTTAATTAACTGAAGTGAAAATGGCGCCGCCTGCATGGAACCTGCTGATAAACAAACACATTTTTCGGCCTCGCTGGCAGGACCAAGGGGAAAAGACCAAGGGGAAAGCCCCAGCGTGGGCCAAGGGATAGGGACGAGGATAGGGGGTAGTTCCCCGAGCTTATCGCTCTGTTTCGGAATGTGCCAAGCCATTCGAGGCCCTCGACATCCAGGCCGGGAGCAGCCAGCAGAGCAGATAAGGCGGCAGGAATAGGGAGCAGGAGCAGGAACTACTCCAAGCCTCTACTCCTAGCTCTATTTTCGGGGGTTTTCAGGGGAAGTCCTGTTCATTGCGTGTGTGCGATACCCGAAACACAACTCAGGTGACCGGCTGAGAGGAGGGAGGGGTAAAAGCAGGCAGGTGGCCAAGGGTGAACCAAAAACCAAACAACTACAGGAAAAGCCCTTGTTATCGCAAGGGGTGGGGCTGAGGTCGCTACTTCTGGAGTTTTCTAATTTAAGCAGGTGGTCAGCTCAGTGGATTTCCATTCTCACACCTCTTAATCCACCTAAAGGCTTGAAAAACCAGAGCCCTAATAGTGAAATGAGGGAATAACACCTATGTACCTAGAAATTAGTTAGAATTATTTATAACATTAAAAAAAACCACTTGCACTTAGCCTTACTTTGATTGTCGAACCTTAACAAAAGCTTTTAAGCTTGTGCGTTTCTCGAAGAATAATTTAACAATTAATTCATTTCGGCTTTAAGGCAACTACTTTCACTATTAATACTTTAAATATATTCCCTAAAAGTAGGCCAGAATATCTTAATTAGAAATTATGCCTAATGCTTAAGCAGCAAGCAACAGATTATAGGCATTGTTAGCCTATTTATTATCATAAATATATATATAAATATATATTATTTGAATTATTTGTAGCTCTAATAATTATAAATTTATTCTATAACAACAATAGCTATAGGTATTTTATTGTATATCTGATAAAAACATGTACCCAATGAACTTTTAATAATAATAAGTTAATATCCCGCTTATTTTTTTATGCAGAAGCTAAAAAATGCAATCAAAATGTGAATGGAATGCCAAATTCATTCAAGGTGGCCAACAAAAGAGAAAACTCTGGGCTCCACTCCGCCTCGCAGCATCCTGGGCGTCCTGTTTCTCTCTCCGCACACACACTCGCTCCGCGCGCCGCGAAGTGCGTTTGTGTGTGTTGAATGGTGTGTGGAATAACAGGAGCCCAGGATCCAGGAGATACATTTGTATCTTGCAGATGCCGACGCGGCCGAGGCCGAGGCAGAGGCAGAGGCAGAGGCAGCGGCAGAGGCCGAGGGCGTTGTGTGTGCGTACTTTTCGGCGCTTGTTGCTCTCGGCTTGGCGCTTCCCATTTGTTTTTGGCGAAATGTTTGGGAAATACTTGGCTCTGACCCAGATAGCGCAATCGGAGAGAGCCGAGGCAAGGGAGCAGGCAGCAGCTGCCGAGGTGAGGCTGCGGCAGAACACGTGTGCTGAGATACAAGAACTGCGCAGCCTTTCTGCCACGATATGGGCTCTGCATACCTCTGACTCCGACTTGGGGCAGGAGAGCGAGGGAGACGGCGGCAGCCACGCGGGGAGTTCGTCACCGCCTCGATACCGATAGCCACGCACGTGCAACACTCGCGAATTCGCAAACACTTCGCCGTCGATTAGGCCACGAGCCCAGCTGCCGGCTTATCACGGTCCCCGAGGGGCCTTATCTCCAGCTGCAGCTGCAGCGGATATCAGCAGAGCTGGAGCTGCAAGCCAAGACGCGGCAGGTGAATGGGATAATTATTAGATAGACAAGCGGGCTCAACACATCGATATGCCACACAGAGAGAAATAGTCCGGTCTCTAGAGGGATTTGTGGCTCGGAAAAGTAAGCACAGAAGTCAGGGAATTAAGGTACGGCAAGTCCTATATCAGAATTTAATTAATTAAACATTTAGACATTTGTTTGCCACTTTGGCATTGTTAAAATAATATTTAAGCATATTTAATATACTAAGGATTTAAGTAATGTCAGGTTCTGTATCTGGATTTGACACAGAGAGAAATAGTCTGCCCTCTAGAGGGATTTGTGGCTCAGAAAAGACAGCATAGAAATCGGGGAATTTATAGGAATTTATGTTACGTCAAGTTCTATATTACATTTAGACAGTTGTTTGCCACTTTGGCTTTTGTTAAAATAATACTTAAGCATATTTAATATACTACGGATTTAAGTTATGTCTGGTTCTATATCTGGATTTAAACAATCTAACATTTAGAGCTCCGCCTCTACTGTTGTTTGCCACTTGGCTTTGATTTAAATAATATTTAAATATATATATAATTATGAGCTGTTGTTCCTTAGACTCCCTGCCATTTTCTCTTGTCATCGATATGCTCACACAGAGAGAAATAGTGTAGTATCTAGAGGGATTTGAGCCTCAGAAAAGGCAGCACAGAAGTCAGGGAATTTGTAGAAATTTGAGTTATGTCAGATCCTATATATGGATATAAATAATCAAACAAGTAGAGCTCTGTTCTACATTTGATTTCCACTTCGGCATTAATTAATATAATTAAAATTAAATTTAAGAATATATATTATTTTGAGAGTTCATTAGATTCCCTGCAATTTGCTCTGCTCTTTGCCACAAACACCGAACTTTGGCTCACTCGTGAGGCAGAGGCAACGTTTTAATGATGATTGCCTCTGATTGATAACGTATTTATTGCGATTCGCATTCCGCTGCCCATTACCCCTCATTTTCCCCCCTGTGTGTACGGTCCAGATATATATCTTCTCGTTAATTTTTCGTCTACGAAATTGTGGTTTATTTTTGGGGCGAGATGCCAAAATGCTGATAGCTCTGATGGATTCTTTGATGATAAGTCGGGGCTGCTTTTCTGCTGACAGGCAGCCACAAATGCCCAGGAACATTTATTAATGCCTGAATAATTCCCCAATTCATCAATTGATTTGGGAGAGCTCGGCACAAGGCATTAAATGGTGCAGATAATGTTATAATTTTTGCCTTTAAAATAGCTTATTAAACTCCCAATCTCCGAGCGAGCTGTTCTCCTATCAGATCGCCTAGATCGTTAGTTCCATTTACAATCCCTCTACGATCCATCCAAGAATCGTTAGTGGCTCTATAAAGCCGCAGGGACTCCCCACTTAATGTGGAGACATCGAGAAGTCGAAATGCAGAGCTTTTACGACTCTGGGTCATAACTTATGCACATATTTGTGACTTTATTCCGGGCTCAGCCTCTCAGCCCCCCTATATAATTCGATTTGGGGTGTTGGATTATGCTTCGGATGGGATCGGAGCGGGTATCGAGTATCGCTTAATATTGATGAGGCTGCCGCTGGGCGGGGCGAGGCGGGGGATGAGGCGGAGATGCCAATGGTAATGGAAATCGAGTTGGCGCCCCATGACTAAATAACTAAATGTGCCATGCGAGCAAACAGAGTCATAAACTTCTGCTTTATGGCCAAGGCACACACACTCTCTCTCATACACACACCTATTCCTATGCGAAAGGTGTATTAGGCACAGTGGCGGGTAAAAATATAATAACCATTTGAGATGGTAAAACATAAATTTGATTTATCGATATATTTATGATAATTAAGATAAATATATAGAGTTTATAAATGCCTTTGATAACTTTGAGGTTTTGAAATGCCAAAACATAAATATAAGGAATTTATATATATATTTATGACAATTAAAATAAATATATTTATTTTACCATGAGAACATGAGAATTTATATAATGATATATATAGGCATATAATAATACAAAATAAAGATCGATGTTTTTAACCTCCACATTAATAAATGTTGTATATTTATACCTCTAAGGTCCAATTGTAACCTTATTATCGAATTCACTAGAAGTTGAGATGAGAAAACATCAAGATTATCGATGTTTTCCAAGCTACATCGATAAACATCGATATTCGTCAGTTATTGCCAATAAATACAGATGATTTTCTATCTCTAAGTCTGTAGATAGATGATTTTTTAACTCTAAATCTGTAGATCCTACTTTTCCGGCCATAATTGCATCTATATTGGCATAGTGCTGCATATACATCGTCTGTCTATCGGGGCGAGCAACGCGCTTTGGGTAATATATCGACTATCGTTGGGTTAGGATCTCCTCTGCGCCCCAGCCCCTCATCATTTTCCCAGGAAAGCAGCCGAAACGAGTTATCGCTTAGCTGGCATCTCCCTCCCTGCTCCCGCCCCTCGCTCTGCTACCAGCAGGATATTTGCCAATAAAAGCAAAAACGAAAACTTTTTATAGACACGCACACACACAACACACACAGACACACCATTTGGGGCAATGCTTATCAATCAATCTTAATTAATCACAAGCAAAGATCGCATAAAACCGAAAGGGAACGGGCATGGGGGGAGGAGGGAGGAGCATGCCACACAGGTGCCCTAAACTGAATCGAAAAAGAGAAAGAAGAAAAAACGCTCGTCATCGTCGGCATAAAACAAATCGATGAGCAAACAAAATCCTCGCTGCCAGCCGCGTCTCAGTTTTAGTTTCAGTTCAGGTTTCAGAGTCAGGATACTGCTGCCTTCAGATTTGTATATCGAACAGAGCTCGATAAATGGAGAAATTGCCATGAAAAAAAGAATGAGAAGGATATCGAAAAAAATAATCGATAGTTTCTTTAAGCACTGAAAGCCAGTCCCAGCGAAGAGGTCTTATTGGTCAGAATATTTAATATGTTTTAAGTTTGGATATAAATTGGTGAGAATTTTTAATAGAGAATTTTCCAGTTAAAAAACTATAAAGTTATTAAATTAAGAAGTCTAATTTTATTTATTATTTCTGTGGCTTATCAATGCATAAATAAATAGAGAAAATATATCTTATATGGGATATCTATGTGAGTTTCATATTTTCTATATAAAAAGATATAAGAAAGTGGTTAGAAGGTTGAATTCTGATCCACATATTAAAGGCTAACTGAATGAATTCTTTTATATTGAATAGATTTCTTTCATTTTGCACTGAGAGACCATCAAGACCTTTAAACAAATTATATTTTAAGTTTAGGTTTAGAATTTAAAAATAACATTTAAAATGTACATAATTTACCTCAACTTTTTTATAAAAGTCATATGCTAATTGAGAATTCATCACAAAACTGAACACAGTTAAAGACTTTTTTTTTTTTAATATTTCATATTAGATTTCTTTGAACCCTAGAAAGAAAATCGCCAAATTCGGTGTGCTTTTCAAGGCCCTTTTCTCCCAGTGCCCCTTATCGCGTTATTCTCGAGTGAAACAAAAGGCAAAACCAGCGAAACAACGGCCAACGAGCCAAGGTATGCCAGTTGTGTATCTCTGCCCCCCTGCCCAACCACTCTCCGCCGCCGCCACTGATGACTGTTGAGCCTCCGCTTTCTGCCACACCTGCCGCCCCAGATTTCCCTGGGCGAGCCAAAAAGCGAATGGACTTTTATCAACCGCCGCCGTCGTCGCCGCCGTCGCAGCGATAATGAAGACGCCATCGGTTGGGTTTCGGTTTTGGTTTTGGTTTTTGGAGCAGGATTTCCCCTTCCTCCCGAGGAAGTGCCTCAAACAAAGCCGCCTCGAAGCGCCACTCGAGCGCCACTTAGATGAGATGTCTTGATGTCTTGGCGGGGTTACCTTATCGCGGCAACCACAAAAAATGAGGGAATTTTCATTAAAATGATTTATGGAAATGCAAAGCGCGCTGCGTTCGATTCGGACTCGATTGGACTCGAGTTTATATAGTCTCTATGTCATCTGGTGGGCAGGTGACAAATGGTGGCATTTAGAGGGTTGGCTTGCGGCTCCAACTTTTGCTCGTAATTAATTACAATTTAGTTTATTAGCCGCCACGAGGAGAGGTTGCGTGGGGCCCCAGCTCTGATGTATCGACCCAGATAAAGCTGACAAATTTAGCTTTTAAGGCCTCAGCTAATGAGATTACATAGGGAAATCCAGAGGGTTAGATTCCGCAAAATGCCAACTCAGCCGTGACAACAAATCAAAAGCACAGCCAGGACGGGCAGGCACTTGCTGATTCAGCAGCTCAGGACCCAGAGAGATCCTAGATGTCTGCCCGAAAATATTAAAACATAATAATTCAGCTTATCGCTGCTGGAAAATCGCACTTAAAAGCGCGCAAACTTGCTCATAAACAAAGGGGAAGCTGCAGAGGCACAGAGAGCTTCGAATAAAAGCGAAAATAATGAGACAGGACATGGGCAGCAGCAGCAGCAGCAGGAGCAACCGGCAGAAAGGATAACGGGGCAGTCAAGTGAAAGCAGACATAACATAAATACGAGTAGTAACTGCTTATTTAGGACAAGTGCCTGGATTACAGTGCGAGTGAGAAAATAAGGATAAATACCCTAAAATAGCGAGATTACATAAGATGGAGCAACATTTAAATTATTATCACTTTTAAGACTTGATTAAAATAAAAGAAGAGTTTTATTTTTGTAAAAAGAGAAAAAGCTAGGTGATAGGCAAGTTTTTATATCAGGAAGTATCTTTAAAAATTGTATACTGTATCTAAGTAAGGTAAGGCATCGATTTTTAAATAAGTAAATATAGGAATAAAGCATAATAAGGCAAAGTATAAATATAATGAGGTAAAAAGTTGAAAGATATTTACTTTGCTTTAAATTAAATTATTAAAAATTCATTTTTATTTAAAGATATATATTTTTTAAATACTAATTTATAATTAAAAGTTCATAACACATTGTTACGCATATATATATATACATATACCAAAATCCTGAAGCTATATGTACCCCAAAGACAATTGCTGGAATCAAATTTTTTTATCTCCACTGTGATGGTATCTCTCTCTCGCTGCCGCTGTATCTAACACTGTAACGGCATCTGTGTATCTCTGTGCATCTTCTCTCACCTTTTTGGAGGCTTTTTTCCCCTTGTTTGTGTTTTTGTTGAGATTCGCGACCGGCATTTAACAGGCGCCCAGAAAGAGTCCGAGCAAAGAGAGGAGCCCCGAAAACAGAGAGCGAACAGAGAACCCGCAGACACAACGGAGGAATTCCAAAAAAAAAAAACCAAAAACAAAACAAAGAAAAAAGTGGGAAGCGAAAGGAGGATGGGAGAGGGGAAGCAAAGGAGCTAAGAAGGGAGGGTGAGTCAAGCACGCAAATAAAAACAGCCTCGAAAGATAAACAACAACACAAACACGCACGCACACACAAACACAGATGTAGAAACGCCGGCAAAAGAGAGCCACACCGAAAAAGGAGAGAGAGATTAATAAGGAGAGTGTGGGAAAGAGAGAGAACAGCAACAGCAGCAGGTGGAGGCAATCGGAAAAGTATTAACAACAAACCAACAAGCAAATAGCAACAACTCCTGGTAAACAAGCCAGCAAACACGCACACACAGCAGCAGATACAACTGGAAAAGTAAAAACAAAACAGGAAGAAATCCAATAAAGGTGTTGGAATAAGAAAGAGACAGACAGAGAGTGTGTTTAATGGAGAGATGGAAATAGAAAACTAAGGTGTTGGAGACCTCCCCAACTTAGGCTGCGTATTTAACTCTTTTTGTTTTTATTTTAGCTTCAAAACCAAAAAGATAAGGAGCATTTCCAGTCCACGTCCACCTGATAAATCATTAAGGAGACCAAGAATAGGATACCCAGGATTTCAGAGGGTGCTTTTTGGGTGGTATCTGCAGTCAGGTCTCCTCTGGATTCCGCCAACTAAGCAACATTATTAAGCCTTTCCCCGCAAGTTTCTTAGCCCTGAGTCCCGCAGTATATCCCTTTCAAACATTGATTCATGACTTGAAAATCCAGTTAAATATAGTGAATATTCCTCTAAATCGTCGTCACACAGACATAGCTGGGAAAAGCCAACAAAATTCTATGAAACGTAAAACGGGCGATAAGAACGCCAAGTCAGGAAGGCACTGAGCGAAAGTGAGACATGGGATCAAAATAATTTTAGTTATATAATTGACTTTAAACAGGGAAACGACATTAGAAATTAATTAATTTTCTGATTAAGGCTCAGAATATTAAATATGTCTCAGCTTTAACATTAAAATAGATTCTAGAATAAATAATAAAAGCAATCCACGAATACTATAATAATTTTATTATCGATAAACTGTCGATATCTCGATTATTACTAAATTTTTAAGAATTTATCAATTATATCTTGATCACAATTTACTTTTATTAAGTCATGACCGAATATCAACTATTATTATTATTTAATTAATATTATCTATTTAATTCAATGATTCATAAATACGATGATCCAATTAAGTATCGATAATAAAACGAATTAACTACTTATCGATAACAAATCGACTTTAAATTTAAAAAAGCATCGATAGCTAGTGTATTCTCAAGGAATGGATATTGAATCGATTACTAACAAATTTGTATCGATTAATTAATAAGTGAATATAAAAACATAAAAATTATTACGTTAATTTAGGATTCCTTATGTAAAGTGTTCTTTCCTATCCACTCTCTTGTGTTAATTTTTAATTACTGGCCATCACTCTCTTTTTGTCTCACCTTAAGCACCGAGAGTACCTTTTACGGGATCAGAGATTATAGCCGTGCCTTTCCCGCCGTGTATCGATTGCATCCTTCTGAGCACACACACAACACACACAACAGAGGCGGAGGCGGAGCGTCTGGAGGGATGCAAGGCAGCCAGGAGTCGGAGTCAGCTATTATGCATTGTCATTACGAGTTGATTACGAAGTTTTTGGACGAGGATGCATGCTGAAGGAGCAGCAAGAGCAGGAGCAGGAGCCGGAGCAGCAGGGAATACTTGTTGTTGCCGAAGCAGGCAGCAGGCAAAAATGATACATTTTAATGCGAATCTTGATAGTGCCACAGAGATTGCTCTCCGAGTATAAAAAGGGCGGAGGAAACAAAACTTGCTGCCTTGCAGGGGGCGAGGGAGGTCGGCGGGGAAGATGCACATGCTCCGGCAAATGCACACTGAGCGGGCAAGATAAGCGGTCTCCCCTCTCGGCCCTCCTCCGGGTGACAGCTGAAGAAGTTGTAAGCAAACCGAGGGATCCACAGCGGGGGAAGCTGCGAGGGGCGAGGGAGCCCGGAAATGTCTGCAATCACTTGAATATTGCATTAACAGGCACGTAAGGCACTCTCGCACTCGCACTATCACACACACCAAGATACAGACATGATTCGCGCTATAAAGACGTCGAAAAGTTTTTAGTTGCCTCCGAAAAGTTGCCAAAACGCTGCGTATACGTAATGCGAAAATTGCTCATACGCCACGCGCCTCTATCTCAGCGTAAGCGTGTGTGTGTGAGTGTGTGTGTGCAACGTGATTTCCTGCAGGAAAGGGCTGAAAGTAGGATGCAAAATGCTTGCAACTAACCGATAATAATTCGCACACGACGAGCAAGAAGCTGCTGCACAGCCTGGCGATGCGGATTAAATTTTAGATAATTCGCGGCGACACTTTTCTGGTTGGGGATACTGTAAATATCAGTTATCCTGCATTTGTTAACCATATTTAAGTTCGGATTAAATTAGATAATGATTAGGTACAGTTAGAGGAAAGAAAATGTGAATTTCTGTTAAAGCAATAATGTTTTTTTGGTATCAAGAGAACTTGTTGAAATTTATATCTTATGGTTTGCAGTTATTAAATGAAATGAGCTTATATATATTCATTGCGTTAACAAATACTTGATATGTAAACTATATATATTTTGTAGAATATACTACATCAAATGCTTACCCAAGCACAAAATATGTTTAAAATATATATACACGCACCTGTAAAGAGAAGATAATTCTGGTTTTATTACTTGAGCTATATAATAATATTTTATAGAATAAATAGTACAATATATAATACAGAACCAAGATCTAATATGATTTAGTATCATTATTTAATATCAGAGAATTACCTAATAGAGAGAGAGATATAACTCTCATTAAATTAACCACATTAGCTCATTAAAATCTAGTTCGATTTATCACGATTTGCCCTCCGAATTTCCCCCTATTTTTTGTAAACTAAAAACCTAATCAGCTGATGAGATTTCGAGATTTGTGCAGCGGGATAACCAGCTCAGCATTCCATGTTGAACAAAGTAGAGTTCGCTGCAATCACCAAATGAGATCTGCAGCTACATTCGTAGCTCGTATCGTGGCTCCTACTAATTACACTTGGCTAGAACAGCACACAATATATACATAGGCACCTCTGTATAATACTGGATCGTATATGCCCGCAAACTATACCCAAAAACTTAGGGGGAGGGCCAGCGGAATGTAATTACTTGATGGTATCGGCTTACATTTTATTTAAATTCAATTTACATCAACCGAAAACAATAACGAACATTTGTTGATCAAATTGCAATTTAGAAATGAAAATTCATAATTCCTGCGCCTACAATTAAGGCCCAGTGATGTGTGAACTGAAAAACTTTGATAATATTGTCAGCGTTTTCAATTTGCGCACAACAACACACACACCAGGCACCCACAAATCCGCCACGTCGCCGGCAGGCAGGGCGGCAGGGCCACGCCCACACACGTTCTCTGTAGGTTCAGAAATCACGAAAACAAAACCTGAAAAAATATAGGAAAACCAAAACAATTAAAAGGAACGAGGAGGAAACAAAGCGAGGCGCAACAGTTTTGTCCTCCGCACACAGAGAGAAAACGGGGGAAGAGGCGGCCGGCAGCTTCATTCGAGTTGTCAACAAGGAAAACCCCAACCAGCAGCCACTGCGGAACACAAAAAAAGTGCGAAATGCAAAATGCAATATGGAATAAATGGAAATTTCTGCAACCTGCACACACACACTCAGTCGAGGAAATGTCGTCGCGATTTCAATTTAAATGCAATCGATAAAGAGAAATAACTGCGGGTAGGGAGGGGAAGCCAGAGAGGAGTGGAGTGGAGTAGGGAGAGCAATATATATATGAGTAACCCCTTTTGATTGATCAGAAACGATATATTCCCAACAAAATGTATGCTGCATAGTTCATTGAGAAAGATTTAAATAATATGCAGATATATCAAGCCCTAAATATTTATTTATAAATGTTAAGTTAAAGGGTTTATAAAATGTGTATATCTCATATATATATACATATATATTTTCAATATAATGTAAAATTATAATTTCATAATTATAACAATAAAATAAATGATTGCTGTATTGCAGAGGAGGTCAACTATCGATGATGTTAACTGGATGATTAATTATCCTTATTGGATATAGATGGTTGCGATAAATATATATCGTTTTATCGATTTTATTGACTCTCTTTGAATTTTCACCAGTACTGTGTTATCAATGAATCCAAATGGGAATTTTAAAAACATAAAAACATTTTACATTAATTCTAATATATGTCTTTGGAAAAGCCTATAAATAATTTCCTAAGTAAAGTTGGTTATTTTTTTATCATTATTATTATTTTTTAAGACCTTTAAATAAAGGCACAAAACGTAATGAACTGTTAAACTAAGAACATTTTTATTATAAATCATCTGTGCTCCAAAATAAGTCATAATATCTTAACAAAATAGACTTGGACGCCTTGATTTAATTCTGGTTCAGACTTCGATGTCTGGGTTCTAACCCCTTTATTATAAGATTTCTAAGCTTGCCTTTTCGAGAGCAATTAAATTCCATTAAAATCATTCCTTAAAAACTCCCATTTTTCTTCAGCTTTTAATTCAATAAGCTCCAAAATCATTTAAAGTATTCCACGGACACTCTCGATGGCTTTGATGGTCGCCTTAACTGAGCGTTGATTTGCCAACGCGATAATTGGCCAGAAGTCTCGCTCGCTCCCTCTCTGTTTCGGCCAAAGGCGAAAGGTGGCAGGAAAATGCAAATTTGCCAGGGGAAACGGCCAGAAACTGGTTTTCCCCGCCACACACACCTAGCAACTGGTGTATCCAAGGACCAGCCAGATACCAGATGTATCTGCTCCTCAGCCCCTCGGCTCTCCAGCTCTCTCAGTGCTCCTCGGCCGTTGTCTGATCGACGCACTTTACACTATCTGCCTCTGGAGATCTCTGCCGCTCGCTGTTGTGTCTGCAACCATTTTGAATTCGCTCTCCGCTCACACTATCTCGGAGAAAAAAAATAAAAATATAAGAGGGGCTCTGGAGACCGTTGGCTACCCGGAGGGCCCCGGCCAGCGCTGATTGGCGGCCCAAGTCGAGTGCGCCGCCCCAATCTGGTTTTACAGCCTCGGAGAGCACGGCCTCGTTCGTTGGCTGAACTGAGCTGAGCTAAGCTGAACTGAGCCGACTTTAGCCTCTTTGGCTTGATTCGATGGGAACCGGCCGAGAGTCTGGGCCAAGTCGCATTTGAGGCTTCTGCTAATCGCAGCCTTATCTGCCTACTCTCTGGGGAAATATGTGATATTTAACTAGCAGAATTTGTAGCCTTAGTAAGATCACCAAAATATCATCAATAAATATAGATATATATAGTTACCAAGACAAGATAACCATGAACATAAAGAGAAATCCTTTGAGGCAGAACTAAAAATCAAAGTTTTCGGTTAATAACAATGTTTCTGCAGTTAGTATTAAAAGTTACTTCCAAAAAACAAAGAATTAAAGTCATCTTAGGTAGTATCTAACTACTAGTTTTTAGAAAGATATTAATGATGACTAACCTAAGTTAATATAATTTAAACAACTCTCCTGAGTGGCTTTGGTAGATTTATAAGTCTTATTAATATTCCTACATAATTTATTTCGATCCCCTAATTAAGTTTAAGGGATTTTATTAAAATCCAAGAATTTTTTTTAGATACTGGAACACTCTGCTAATAGTTAATATAATAAGTATATTTTAGATCTGTCATTATAAAATATATATATTAATATATATAAATATAATATATAATATATATAAAAAAATATATAAGACTTCTTTTACTATCTCGAAATGGAAGATGCCAGCTCTTTCTAACTTTTTGAAATCTAGTTGGTTTATGATCGTTCATATAAATGTTAATAACCTTTCAATAGTGAATATAAATATTTGTATTTAATCTAAAGCCCCTAGACCCCCCCCTTTCCTATTCCCATTCCACCTCGGCAGACGCCCCTGCCTGGCTGCCTGCTTATCGTTTATTAAAAATCAATTAATGCGATCATCAAAAACTGGTCCACTTAGAGAGCGCCGCGTCGGCAGCCGCAGCCTCAGCCACAGACCAGATACAGATACACAGATACAGATGCACAGATACAGATACACCGAGCTATTCAGAGACAGCAAGATTGGGGCCCGATAAGGCGCCTTCGATGACTTCATATACATGCCACAAAAGGCCAAAATCACACCTCGGACGAATATAAAATCGGCGAGCACTTAAACCAGACATCACATCTGCATATGGCACTATAACCAGTGATCACTGATCAGCGATTGTCTTTTTGTGCGCCCCCAGGGGCCATAAATTATAGAGCCCCGAGGGAGATATGCTGGCAATTTTATCGCTGACTTTCCAATCGCCGAATCGAAATCCGAAATGGGATCGAAGGCACGCGGCGTATACGCAATTTTTATCAGCAATCGAAGCTCACAAATGTTTTTATCCGCGCGCGTGTGTGTCTGTGTGTGTGTGTGATTGCGGGATTTCAATAAAATTAGAAATTTATGGAAATTGCCTTTCGGCTGAGATAACGCCGAAAAAGCCTCGGACAACAAAAGCCGAAAATTTAAAAGCTTAAAACTAAAATTTGTCGTTAATGCGACACTCGGACAGCGAGCGATTGGTATCTCCCGGAGGGGCTTTTGGCCGGGTTCCGGCTAATGCAAAAAGATATACGACTCTTAGGGAGATGGCACTGCGACGATTTGCATAAAAATCTGCGCTTTTAACCCATTTTTTCAGCCCCAGAAAGCGCGCAGTGCTGGCGGGAGGAACGGACCACGGACAGACAATCAGATGCAAATCGGATGAGTTTGGCCTGTCAGCATTTGCAGTGTCGGTGTGTAAACAGTGTAAATATCAACAAACGAGCCAGCGAGCATGAAAAATTAACATAAGGGAAATAATAGCGCTTTCAGCGTTTTTTAACGCCGAACCGAACGTCATCAGTCAGTGTCAGAGCAGCAGTTGGCGTTTTGTCAGCTTCCGTCTCCGGCTTTTCCGCCATTTCTACATTAAAAAACGCTCTCAACATTTTCTGTTCAAATTTCCAAACGCTTTTTATGTCAATGTTCCACGTTGACATAAAAGAGCATTCTCAGTTGAGCGATTTTATTTGGAGTCAACAAAAGCACTGGCAAGTGTGGCGAAAAAACATATTATAATATTGGGATGGGATGAAGGTATTACATGGTCCGGACGCTTAAATGGTTGGTTTAGTGATAATTAATATTTAAAATTTACTTTTTTCGTTAACATTAATCCAAAAATCTGGTGGGTTTATTTAAGATTTATGTAATTCAATAAAACACAAATTTAGAGATGCTAAACCCACTTTTTGGATTAATTAAAAACTTAAGTTAAATAAATAAATATAAATACTTTTAAATTAAATTTGGTATATATTTCTATATAAAACTAAATATACTATTATTTAAGATGTTATTTTATTTATATTTTCATTATTTAGTTGTTTAATTTAGAAAATATTAAATAAAACCAAGTTAAAGCCGCATTATTTGAGAATAAAAGTTAAAGATTATTAATAAATTTGCCTTTCTATTGCAACTATTATCGCTTTTATTATTTCTGAGATTTTAAACCTTTGCATTTATTAATTTATTATTTATAGTTTTATTTTATTTATATTTTCTTTCTTTAGTCCTTTATATATTAAATTTAATAAATAATAAAACAGTACAGATTATTAAGGAAAGCCTTTCTATTGCAACTATTATTGTTATTATTATTTCAGAGCATTGCAACCTTCGTATTTATTTAGTTAAAGGCATATACTTTAGTTTATTTTTCTATTATATTTGATTTTGTGTCTTATTTATTTTTATAATATTTAAAAAACGGATTGCGCTGTGCGATATCTCCGCCTGCTATCTGCACTCACTCTCTGCTCTCTGTGGTCTTTTTTATGTCCGCCCACAAATTTATATGGCCCGCGATAATGCGATATAGCTGGCGTACTATGCCACATACTTATCCCGGGGCATATATATACGCGAACGCGGTGCAAGCCTCTAGCGTGGTACATCCGATGGCTTTATCGCCGGGGAAAGACGCCTAGAAAGGCGAGCCAGATAAGGTCTCCTCTCCCACGGACCCGCATCACCGAAAATAAAGAATAACCCCCGAAAATCGTTCAGTAAATGCGGAAACAAAATGGCGGTCGTCTGGCAGTCACTGCCGCCCGATGATTGGCGCAGAGCTCGCGCCGCCCGTCGCCCTTATCAACGCGCAATATCGGCCGAGGCTGATAAGATAAGCCCAGGTAACAAGGTGAGGGAGCAGCCGAAGGCAGAGCGACTGCACTGCAATTGGCCTGCGACTAATGGCCGAAAAGCACGCCACTCTTTTTAATTAAAATATTAACAGTTGAGCCGCTGGCTGGGTGAGTTATGAGCCCATGAGCCAGAGACTGTCTTAATTGGCAGTTGGTAATTCCTGGACACCAAGTGGAAGTTCATGGCATTAACCGCAGAAAGTCGGGGGTCTTAAGTGGGACTTAAAGAAATAAGTGGCTAATTCATATTTAGTAACAAAGGTATGAAAATGCCATAAAGATGCTGACCGTCGAATACTTTTGCACAGCCTAAGATCTTAATAATACTCGCCAAAATTGCTCACAAAGTACTTCCCATTTTCTATAAAATACCCTCGATAATCCAAGGCATTAATCAAATATATTCCCAACCAGAATCCTTTCAAAGTACGAATTAGGATACATATTATCAGGTTTTCCCTCCTTAACTCCTAACTGTTCAGGGGTTAACACTCCACTCCATAACCGTAAGCAGCAAATCAACACCAAGACTATGCTTAGCCAAAACGAGCAGAGAAAGACCTCGAAATCCAATCAAAATGGAGAGAGAGAGCCCAAACTAGCCCCGACTTCATCGCCATTTCATCTCCATTGTGCCCAAAAAATATGGCTAAAATGGAAGTTGGCCACGAATATCCACGGCATCAATTTAATGTGGCAGCGAGCCAGCGCGGAGCAGTGGGAGTCGAAGCCCAAAATGATTTCAATGCAATTCGCACCTCATAAATCACGAAACGTGTCCCAAGACGGCGAGGAGAAGGCGGCGAGGAGTCGGAGGGAGCCGAAAGAGTCTCGGCTGGGGGGGGAAGTGCAGGGGAGTGACTCCGAAGGGGTAGGCAGGTAATGCGGTCTTCGTAGGCGTCGTGCCCGGCTGCTGCTTCGCTGCTTTGATTCGATAGCGAACTCTGGGATGCAATTTGTTTCGCTATGCGGTTGAGCCGCAAGAAAGTGGAAAAAATATACAAGAAGCACCAGACAACAAAATTTGGGTTCTTGGCGGGAAATATCTACAATGGAGGTAGGTTATCTTCTTAGAAAAATATATTTCATAGGCATTTGTCTTAATAAAACGTAATCAAAGGAGAAGAGTAATCAAGATTAGTTGATAGCTGTAGTTTTTTATTTCCTAACATTCATTAATCCATATATTTCTGAAAAGCATAAGAGTTTTTAAGTTAAAACTAAGGATTTCGCACATTTATGCTGTAATTCCCAACTGGTTCTAGCTTTCCAAAGAAGAAAGAGGGCTTCCATCGCTATATAAGTCAGTAAAAGATTGTTTTTTATGATGATGGAGGTTAGCTACCTCTAGTGCACTCATTATTATTTATTTATAAGAACAGAACCTTTGATGGTGGTGGAGGTTAGCTACCTCAAGTACATTCATTATTTTCTATTTATAAGATCAGAACCGTTGTTCTTCTCATTAAGATCATATAATTCCCAACTTAATCTAGCATTATTTCTACTAGAACGATCCGCGTAAAATGTACTCCCATTACCTGTTGCCTAGTGTTAGCCAGAGATCGAGTCTCTTCAGCCATTGGCGTATTTGTAACACTTTGGCCGAGGAGTCTTTCACTCCGTTCTCAGATTGGAGGAGTTTGCTCTTGGGTCCCCTCGGCTCCCTGTTCCCTGCTCCCTGCTCCCTGTTCCCTGTGGAATGTGTGGCCATTAATTGAAAATGCTTCTCTGGCTCTCCGCTAGCCAAGTGCCTGAGAGCCACAGCCAGAGCCAGAGCCAGAGCCAGAGCCAGAGCCGAAGCCGGGGCCAAAATGAAAGATGGTGTCGAATCGTGCTCACACACACACATCCACGCTGTGATCCGAAGCCTATGATCCACACCAATCACGATGGCATGCAAACGCCTCCAGGGAGAAGGGAGGCCGCGCCGAGAACCCTGAGAGAGAGAGAACCCAATGGAGAACTCGTGCTCCTCTGGCGGCTAAACTCTGCTGATCATCTGCCCGAGATGTGGATGCGGCTGCGGCTGCGGCTGCGGATGGCCAGCAA